>JAMQCK010000562.1:0-19944 GCA_024196135.1 Pleurotus ostreatus/Saccharomyces cerevisiae fusant | reverse complement strand
GGATCCCCTTCGGATTCGCCGTCAATGTTATACCTGCGACAACCTGTCATGATGCCCGCGAATCCGCCGTCAACATTCTGTCGAGGTCTCTCAAATAACATGTCATATTTGGCCCGTCATGGTCGCAGAGCGGGCTATTCGCGAGACCCCTTCATCGCCCTCTGGCGCTGGTCATGCAATCCGATTCGGGCGCGGCTTCAATCAGACACGCCTCTCTCGACGTCTCACACGTTCAGCCCTTCAACCGGCCAGGTCTTCGTCTATGCACACGACGCCACCTCGAGAGCGCCGTCGACTGTGAGCAAGGCCATCGCATTTGATTGCGCGACGAGCGATAGGAGAATCAAGGGGCACAAAGGCAAGTCGGGGCGCCAGTATCGCCCTTACGATTACGCGGGCGCCTCGCCACCCTGAGCAGTGATGCGTCCTGCACGGCATAAATCTACCTAACTCTTCGTACAGGAGTCAATCGCAGTCCGCGCCCGCAGAGTCGGCGGCCGCGCTGAGGTTGGAGGAGTCAAGCGCACTGAAGTTCGACCGACGACGGAGCTCGCGACAGATTGCGGTACGTCCTCCGCATCCCCACCAGGTGTTCGATTGTCTTACTCGTCTACAGATATTTTTGCGACGAGGGCGTCGGCGGAGTGGTTAGTCGCCCTCATCTTTGTGCTTCTCGTGAATCTCGCCAACACGTCGCGATTAGTCGACTTCGCGGCAGCGAACACATTCGCGCGCGGCGGTGCGAATAAGATGACAGCTTCGGTGAGTCTTACGCGTGTTCTGCGAATGTAACGACTGAAGACTGCCGCAGCTGGGCCTCGCTCAGAGCTGAAGCTCCGCTGAAGATGGCATAAACACTACTGTCCTACCGACAAATCCAGCGCACGCGCTATATGTACAATCACCCTCGCCGTATAGGTTACTACAGCGAAGTTTATATCAATGGATCGATGTCCATCTTCGTTCTCATAGGAGTGACGCGATGGATTTCTCCAACACCGCCGTGCCGCAACCGCCGAGCCGACAGAGAGGACGATGTCCTTCAGAGGCGGGGCTTTGTATTATACACGTGGAAGCCATGCGAACCTGATTGACCGATGAGGGCTCGTGCGAGCCGCATCGCTTCTTATTCCCAGCCACCATGTCGAGCGACGCGAACAGGACAGAGCCGACGGCGGGGCGAAAAGTTGTGTACAACATCCACTGTGAGCTCTTGCGCGGCCAAGGTTGCGCCCGGCTGATCTTGCATCCCTTCCTAGATCATCCCTCGAGTACCGATCATCCTGAAATCCGCGGGAAGCGTCGGCGCTTACCTTGCACGAATATCGAGCTCCCAATCAAAAAGCATCGACGGCGGCTACTTTTATACGTCCAGTTCGAAGTCGGTAGTGCTTCCCAAGAGTACAGGTGGAACCACGAGTGCCACCTATCCTTGTGCGTCTCCGGCTCTCGAAGTCGATCCATCTAACGTGTACAACAGCGAAGTACCGTCCAAAGTCGCGCCTCACGTCGCGCTGAAGATCAGTCTATGTGCCAAGAACGAGAAAGAGGACCTACGCCTCGCATCAAAGGAATGCGTGCTGGCGTCTTTGGTGCTGCCGCAGATGACTACCTCCAGTACGCCCCCCCCGTCCCCCCGCCGATCTATGCCCCTCGTGGCGTGCTGATATGACAACCGTAGTTCGACTTGATATATGCGACGCCCGGCTTACTGAGGGGCCCATTGTGAAGGTCACCGTGGCCGTGCAGCCGTTGGAAAGAGCGACGCTTGAGGTTGTTGATGCGCTCGAGAGAGCCTTGACCCTTCCTGCCAAATGGGATGCCATGGCACGTTATGTGAAAGGCGTGGTTCAGATAGGCGGCGCCATCGCGGAGGTGAGTGTCTTTAGCCTCTGGCGCGTCGCATGCCGTTTTCTGACACGGGTGTGAAGATCAATCCTATAGCGAAGGCTGTATTCACGTTGTTGGAGATGGGGGTCGAGGTGCGCCGCTACTTCCTCGTTCAATTTGCGCTGACGTGATAACAGGAGCTCGAGAGGAGAAAGGACAACATCGACGCCATCGCATCGCTTGTGCAAGAGTTGGGCGAAGCAAGTTCCGTCGTTATTGCAGTTGATTCGCAAGACTTTGAGGGAAAACGAGCCAGACAGATCAGGGCGCGCGACGCGCTCGTTCCGATGATCTTTCGTGCTTTGTCTTACATTCAGTCTCTGAAGCGAGGTGCGAGTTCGGCCTGATCTCGTAGCTGATACCGACGCTCAACTCACAATCATCCAGCCGATCATGTACGGACTGAGACAGAAGACCAAGTCAGCAAGCTTCAGCGCGCTCTTCGCAAGCTCGTCACAGACGTTAAAGCGGGACAAGAGATAGATATGCAGCAAGCGCTCTTCAGAGTTGAGGATATGGTGGAGAAGCTTGGTAGGCTCTTTAAATGCTCGCTTCAACGCGTGGCTGACAGACCAGTAGATATCGACAATGCACTACGCCATCTTCCGTCCGCAACAGTTCAGGTTGGCTCTACTAAAGCCTGTCTTCCCGGCACGCGCGTAGAAATCCTGGGCCTGATTGCGGACTGGGTTTTTGATCCCACAGGCCCGCGTGGTTTCATCTTGCACGGGACGGCGGGGAAGGGAAAGTCTGCGGTGGCGCATACTGTGGCCAGGTGGCTGACGGACATGGGAGTAGCCGCATCGTTTTTTGCCTTCGAGCGAACGAATCGCGCTCGTCGCGCCAATCAGCTGCTTCCTACCCTTGCGAGGCAACTTGCGTACCTTGACCCGCAGTATTACCGGCAACTCCGCTCTTTGCTGCCCGCTCAGTTGGAGACCACCAACATTCACTACCAACTCGAGCACCTAATCCTCTCATCATTCTGCAACTATGCGCCCCTCCTTCCGATCGTCTTTGTGATTGACGCCCTCGACGAGTGTCCCAACATCGATGTGAACGAGATAGAAGACCGCAAGGCACTGCTTAACAGCCTGCGAACGTGTATGTCGAATGCCCAACTCCATTATAACATTCGCATTCTTATTACGACCCGTCCCGAGCCCGAAACCTATTATCCGCTCCTCGAAGACTCCGTGTCCTTCATGTGGAAGTCCATCGACGGCGCTACCGACACTGCGAAGGATATTCTGAAGTTTGTCGAGTCCGAGCTCATGTCACCGATCGTGCGGAAAATCGTTGGCGACCTGACAAGTATTGTGGACATCATTGCGAGTGCTGCCCAAGACTCCTTCGAATGCGCTGCGGTGCTTTGCAGAGAGCTCACTGGGCCGCAACGACCAAAGACTGAGGCAAAGCGCGCGGTGCTCATCCGGCGCGTCCATACACAGCCCGGACTGCCACTATACGCTTCTTACAGAACTATCCTAGAGGAGCATCTTGACACGGATGATCATGACTTGATGGCCTTGTATCGCCAAATTGTGGGATGGGTGTTCGCCGTGCGCGAGCCTCAGCCAAGGTCCGTCTTTAAAGAAATTGCGGACACGCTGCCGTCGCAAAAAGACATCTTTCTGGTCCTGGAGGGTCTAGGTTCGCTCCTGTCTGGTACATCTCCAAGCGACACAGAACCCATTCGCCCGCTCCATACATCTTTTCGCGACTACGTCCTCGACGCCGAGGCCAGCGGGGTCTTCGCCATCACATCCGAGTTTGACGCTGCCAACTCGCAACTCGCTCTCGCGTGCTTCGGCATCATGAATCAACCGATAAACGGTTTGAGATATAACACATGCAGCTTACCATCCCCTTTCGTATACAAGGAGGACGTCGAGAACTTGGATGGTCGTCTTACCGAGCATGTCTCACCCGCACTTCGGTATGCCTGTCGAGAAGTCTCGGCGCACCTATCGCGCAGTCGGTCCAGCGATACGGATGGTAATGTACTCACCAGTCCTCTCGCACCCATCACTGACAACGCCAGACCTCGTGTCCGCATTGAAGGGGTTTTTACACATCAGCTTTCTTTTTTGGGTCGAAGCGTGCGGCTGGCTGGGGTACGAACCGTGCGATGTTCTCCAAGATATGGTCGAATGGGCGAAGGTATTTAACTCCTACGCGATCTTCTGAGCCAGATAACTGATGTGCTCTCGCCAGAAGCACGACAGTGATGGCTCCGCACCCCTTGTATCGGACTTCATCTCGTTCGTAAGGCGATACCGCGAGGCCATCTCTAGGTCCCCAACGCAGGTCTACATCGCCGGCCTGCTCTTCGCGCCAATCGATTCGCTTGTCTCGCGACTGTACCGACGTTGCATTGCCGGCCCAATTGAGATCTCGGGGTACGAGCAGGAGAAAGAGTGGCAACCAGGCGAAACTCTCGTGATTCAAGCCGGAAACCTCGTAAGCTCCGTTGTTTACTCGCCGGACGGTACGAAGATCGTAGTCGGCCTCTGGGATAGTACACTTCGAATGTGGGATGCTAGGACGGGGCGACTGGTCGGCGGTGCCATGCGAGGACACGAGAGCCCGGTCGTGTCTGTCGCATTCTCGCCCGACGGCTCGAGGATCGCTTCAGGCTCATGGGATAACACTGTTCGACTTTGGGACGCCAAGACCGGGCAGCAGCAGGGCGAGGCATTGTGCGGACACACTGATAGTGTTCGGTCAGTCGCATTCTCTCCGGACGGCGCCACCGTCGTCAGCGGCTCAGACGATCGTGCATTGCGTTTGTGGGATGCGCAGACAGGGAAGAAGATGGGGGATGTACTGGAAGGCCATACCGATTGGGTATGCTCGGTTGTCTTCTCCCATGATGGTACTCGCATTATCTCTGGCGCTGAGGACACTACGGTCCGCATCTGGGAAGTAGCAACCCACCAGCAGCTAGGCAATCCTATCCGACACGAAGGCAGGGTCATGTCCGTCGCAATCTCACGCGACGATACTTACATCGCCTGTGGCTCTAAGGACGGCACCATCCGTGTCTGGGATATAGAAGGGAGGCAGCAAGTTTGGGCATTGCGGGGGCATGAAGGCTGGGTATACGCGGTAGCCTTCTCGCCTGATAGTATGCGCGTCATCTCATGCGGGGGCAATAACACCGTCCGCATCTGGGAAGTGGCCTCGGGGACGCAGGTCGCCGATGACTTGCGCGGTCACGCAGGTGACGTCAACTCCGTCGCCTTCTCTCCGGACGGGAAGCATGTCGCGTCCAGCTCCTCCGACAACACGATCCGGGTCTGGGACGTGCGGCAGGTGAAGAAGGAAGGTGGCAGACCGGTCGGACACACCGGCGCTGTCTTTTCGATCGCTTGCTCGTCGGATGGCAAGTACATCGTCTCTGGCTCGCGCGACAAGACGGTGCGACTGTGGGATGCGCAGACGGGGCAGCCAGTAGGGGACCCAATGACGGGACACGACGACGACGTCAACTGCGTCATGTTCTCGCCGGACAGTACGCGAATTGCCTCCGCCTCGGATGACAGAACGGTGCGAGTGTGGGATGTGACGACGCGACTGCTGATGGGCGAAGCGCTCGAAGGGCACGAGAGCGGAGCTCTCTGTGTCGCATTCTCGCCTGATGGCACTCGGCTAGTGTCAGTATCAACCGAGAAGACTCTGAGTCTCTGGGATCTGGCGACAGGGCAGCAGATCGGCGAGCCGCTCTGTGGCCACGAAGACTGGGTTCGATCTGTGTCCTTCTCAAGTGACGGCCTGTGTGTCGCTTCTGGCTCTGTCGACGGCTCCATTCGGTTATGGGATGCACAATTGCAGCTGCAGACAGGGAAGGTGCTAAAAGGTCATGAAGACTGGGTTTGGTCCCTCGCGTTCTCTCCTGATGACGCATTCCTCTTGTCTGGCTCGGATGATAGAACAATCCGCTTATGGGATACACATACGGGCGAGCAGATGGGCGAGCCACTCACCGGTCATACTGACTGGGTACTATGCGTCTCCTTCTCGCTCGACGGGAAGTACATCGTGTCCGGATCTGACGATCGGACGGTGCGAGTCTGGAATGTGCAAACCAGACAACAAGTCGGTGTCGCCTCGCGAGGGCACGAGGGCGCGGTGATGTCGGTGACCTGCTCTCATGATGGCACCCGTATTGTTTCTGGCTCTCGTGACGGTACAATCCGGATCTGGAACTTTGCAAACTTGCTGAGCTCGGAGAACTCGGTCGACGACGCGATTGCATCCCCGATAAGAGCCCATGTGCAGGCATCTCTCAGGGAGAATGAGGGCAGTTGGCTTGTCTACGACGACAACGGCACGGAGCGACCCATACTCTGGATTCCTCACCATCTACGACACATTCACCGTGTCTATTCCCCCCTTCACGTTCGATTTGTACCTCCCACCACCCCACAAATGCACATCAGGCTCAACGAATCGTTCCATCTCGACAAGTGGCCGACTTACACGCCTGCACCGGCCGCTGAAGAGTCGTTGGAGGCGCTGGGACAGGTAGGGTAGGTTGGGAGCGCCGCTCGACGCCGGAAGAGTCATCTGGTAAGCAAGGACGCTCTTGTACGCCATTTCGCATGCTGAGATTACCTTCTAGCCGCTGCGATACAGACAGCTACACGCGGTCGAGCTTGAAGTAGCTCGATCTCCTTACCGTTCATCCGACTTTACTTACCAAATTCCCTGACTTGGTGGTGCTCTCTTTTGGCATTCGGATTTTCGTCTTCGTCTGAATTCACTATTGATCTTATCCTTCTCTTACCTGTTACATACGACCGCAAAATCCCTATTCTACTGCATATATCCACGCTCTGACGTGACTCGGATTGTTTCTTCAGGCTCGCTTGGACTCTTCGTATATACCTTCTGGTACCTAGTTCTCGGCTTCGCTCGTATACACGACAACCACTTTCCTGCGACTCCAAGGGATTTGGCTCAGCTTGTACCATATAACAGTTCCGCTACATACGGGACTCGGGCGGTTGAGCGCATCGGACTACGGACAGGACTGGTCTGATTTCTACTGTACGGCCTTGCCCAATTTCCTCAGCGCATATGTCGTTATATAACCCGTGTTCGCATGCATGACCAGCCCTGGCCTCGCCGACGCACCAGTGAGCTCGTCGATAGGGCAGCGAGTGGCTGCAACGCTCTCGCACGAGTCGCTGGCCGGTCGCGAACGAAGAGTACTCTATGCGCGTATGAAGCGTAACAACCACCTGAAGCACCGCGTTCAGCGCCGACGAGTCTGAAAGTACTATCTGACTTGCCAGTGAGAGGGATACGAGGTGCAGAAGGCGCCCACAACTCGTGCTGCATCTTGGACGACAATAACTGGTGCGATGATCGCGTACCATCTTCAGCGCGCCGCCGGACGATATTCCTCGAGCACAGCCAGCCCGCGCCGGCGCGATGAAAAAACTACAGTCAACAGAGTTCGTGATGAAAGGAAGTCGGCACAACTCGAACGAGCACACCTGGAAGGAAGCGCAAGTAGTACTAGCGCTCGACGGTTCGCGAGTTACGCGAGAGGTTCTGATTGACGCGCGCAGAAATCCCAAGGTATGGACGAAGGTGCCTGTGAAATACTGAGTTGAGACTCGCCCGGCCTAAGGAAGGAGATTGAGTTACCAAGTGGAATGAGCACGACCAAGAGTACAGCAACCGCGCTGATAATAGCGCGGGCCTCCTCAATAGACCGCGCATGTAGGGCTTCGTACCAGGGCTTCTAGACTGAACGGGGAGCTTGAGCATGGTAGCGCGAGGTCTGTCTGATATCAGCTAGGGCGCGAATAGATTAGCAAGGAGGACGCACCGGCATTAAATCGTCAAGTCACTGCTAGCTCATTTGAAAGGGGCGTCACCTAATGTAGGCACGTCCATTGGTTGCGTCGGATCTATCAGCGAGCTTGACTACGAGCTCTGAAGCCGTCGGAGGAGCAGAGAACTCGTCGACTAGTGCTGGCTGCTGGCGGTGCAAATCCGTGCGTCCGGTGTCTTTGAGGTTGCTAGCCAAGCAGCGACACTTGATCGACGCTCAGGGGGAGATGCATAGTTCTCTCGAACGTTGCAATTAGGGAGCGTCGAGTAAATTTCGAAGACGGTGGCGGAGGACAAGGACGGCCAGCTCGATCAGGTTCCGTCCTTGATCTCGATCAGATTCCGCTTTGCTTCCGAGTCTGTCTTGTTTCCGACCATCACCAGCGACGTCGACGCGCTCTGCTTTACACCCTTCCCCCGCCCGAGAAAGGCTGCACTCTGTTAGACTCGCGAGACCTCGACGACCACCTCTGGCTCGGACGATGGACTACGGCGCGGTAGTCGGATCGCGCGAATTGCTTGATCGGCGGCGGCGAGAAACCTCCTTTACCGAACGCACTTGACTCGGCCGGAGGGGATGCGGGATGCGCAGAGAGGACGGGGACCCTCAAGAAAAACAGAGTGGTACATGCCGACGTCTTGACCCCTGACGGTACTCCCTTCGTTGAGCGCGCGGTCCCAAAGTACGTGTTCTGCGATATCTGCGCCCCGTCAGCTAACCCGAGCCCGCCTAGCCGGTTTTTGTACAACTCTCATTAGGGTAGCTCAAACCTCTGTGCGCCGTGGCGCTTTTTTCTTTTCGAGGGCGCGTGAACAGAATAAATCCATGTCGCGTGATGACTAAGCCGGTCCGGAACCGACCGCTGCGTGCAAGCCGCTTGCCTGCGCGCCTCTCGCACTTCGCTTCCTCACCGTGCTCTACCATACGACGTCCGTGGCCGTCTTTCTTATAAATCTTACTCCCACTGCTTCTTCAGTTAATTTCTCTCGTTTTCTCATGTCTCCGACCACAGCTGGCCGCGGCCGCGGCCGCCCGCGCAAGAACCAGCCAGCAGACGCGTCGTCCGCACCTGAAGGAGGTGCAGCTGCCGACCTCGTGCAGCGTGCTGGCCCGTGGTGCGATGCCAACCGCATCCAGGTCAACTGGACCGCCTCCCGTATTCAGGCCGTCTTGGACTACTTCGATGAACGACCCACCATCCGACACCAGCTCTTCTCCGACTCGATTGACGACGCGAAGAAGGAGGGGCGCAGTCGCGTGTCCACAGCCAAGACCACGAAGACGAGCTACTATGAGGCAGCTGCCAAGGCTGTACTGGGTACGGATAGCGACGACCAGTACCGTGCCGCGGTGCAGCTGCACCCGCGCAAATTCGCCACGTCGGTGCAGCAGCTCATCAACAATCGGTGCGTAACCTACATCTCAGCTGTGTGCTACCTACTCATTACCTTCGTTAGGTTGAAGAAGAAGTATCGAGAGTCGAACTTGAAGATCGGGCAGACCGGGGCTGGCAAACGGAGGGAGGAGATCACCCCTGGCTCCGACTTGGACAATATCATCCGTGCGTCTCTTGCCCCGTCCTCGCCCATGCAGTACTGACCTGCCATCCAGAGGGCATTGAACGCGAATTCCCCTTCTGGCGTCAACTCCATGGCTGGTGGCGGACACTGCCCAACTTCAACCCATACACGACCGACTCCGAACAAGGCCAAGACCATACGACATCTGCTGCTCAGGTCACCGGTTATTACGGAGCACCTCGGCTCGCATCTCAAGCAACGAATGCAGCACTGCCTGAGCATGCACCGTCGCACGACCCCACCTCTGATGACGATGCCGAAGGCGAACTGGATCCCGACTATACCGAAGTCCGTGACGACTCGCAGGTATGTTCTATACTTTTTGTACCAAACTTCTGTACTAATCTTATCCATAGAGTGTTACTCTTGGCGATGGCCGTGAGGATGGGCTCGACAAGCATCCTGCTCCTTCAACTACACCATCTGCCCGTCTTGAGGATGTGGGCTCGATGGCGCTACCAGACGGAACATCTGGCAGCACCGCCCTGTGTCGGTCTCCCTCGACAACGCACATAGGCTCGGGTCTCCCATCGACAACATCTGCGGCACCCTCACCGGCAACTTCATCATCCCCTTCAGCGCCATCCACTCGTTCGTCATCAACAGCAGCTCCACGTCCATCACCAGCGATGGCTCGTACATCTCATTCGTCAGCCTCACGACCTCCTGCATCATCAACCTTGGGGCCTTCCTCATCAGTATCTGCACCCTCTTCATCTCAGACGACATCGACTGGCAAGCGTGGGACCAAACGTCCATTCCTCGATGTCTTTGCGGAGGAGTCCCGTCGTGACAACGAGCTCATGGACCGGCTGGGCTCGCAGAAGCACGAGCGTCGTCTGGCTGAGCTCAAGCTGAAGGAGATCCGTGCGAAGGCTGAGGCAGAGGACAAGCAGCGGGCGCATGAACTCGAGATGCTCAAGCTCCAAGTTCAGGCGCAGGCGCAGCTGCTTGGTCATCAGGGGATGCCTTTTGGGATGCCGGGGCTGCCTGGGATGTTTGGCATAGGGGGTGGTGGCTTCGTCGGGGGCGGAGGCATGATGGGAGGTGGTATCGGTTTTGGTGGGGGCATGGGTGGTGGTGTCGGTGGGGGCATGGGTGGTGGTGTCGGTGGTGGCTGGGGTGTGCGTGATGATGGTGGTGCTGATGGGGCTTGGGAATTTGGTGGTGGTGGAGATGCTGGGGCTGTTCCCATGGGGGATAACTTCGGTATGGACAATGGTTTTGTTGGTGATGCTGGGGACTTCACATTCGACTACCATGGGGACAACTAGTTCGTTTTCTGCATATAATCCCCTTTGTTTCCTTCGTCCTTCGCCATGTTCTTCATCTCCTTAACCTAGTACTACCTCTTGTAATGCTCCTTTACAACTACTTTTTGGTATCATAACCCACGTCGGCGGGCTGAGGTGTAAGGACTATCGAAGAGAGCATCCATGACCCTTCGTCGAAATGTCTCCCCTCTGGTACGAGCCTGTCGACGAGCCCTACGGACTTCAGCGGCGTTGCTCTGCTCTTCACCAGAGGACTCTGTCTCTGCATATAGTGGATCCTCCTCTTCGTACGCTTGCCGTTCTGCTGCCCCCAGATCGTAAAGCTCCTCCCGCCATTGTGCATCGAAGTTATCTCCTTCCTTGCGCAGGATAAGGTTATGCAAGATGATGCACACACGAATCCACAGGATAGCGAAGAGATGGCGCCGTTGGTCTGTCATCTGAATGCGGAGTTCTCAAAGGGACTGCCAACGACCTTTAAGCATCCCCATTGTATGCTCAATGCGGATACGGATCTGTTGAGTTCTTGTAAGATCTAGTGCACTGCGAGGCGCGCGCGCGTGTACCTTTGAGATCCAATAGTTGAATGTCCGTTGGTCAGGAGTCAGGTCACCGTTAACGGGCTTCTTGTACGGGGCCACAGTAAAGGTTGTGTAAGAGAGCGGTGCTCTCTTGAGTCCTTGTGTCCTTAGTTCTCGCAGATGAACCGAACCGCGTGCTAGCGATTGACTCGAAATACAAGAAACAGGATGGTAAGAACTACTCTAAAAGTCCACGTGTCCACATATATAGTACGATCGGGTCCACGTGATGTGGACCCACATATGTCCATGTCCATGTCAATACCAGCCCCATTACACCCTCCCCCTCTGGACGGCATCAAGCGTCCCAAGAAAGTGACAACCACGAGCGCTCACGCGCGCCAGAACCCAACCTACGCCTCTGCACTCTGCACGTTGGCCGTTTCCTGCCCATCTCCTTCGCCAGGCCCAAGCAGATGTTGCGCCAGGTCGTCCTTCGGCACGTTCGCGTCGGCAGCCAGGACTGCGAGCGTCTCGCCCTCGTCGCGGGTAGCGGAGGGGTTGTCAACAGTCGAGGCGGCTTCGCCCTCAGGCTGCTTCGCCGCCTCCTTGCTCGCGTCCGCCATCTCCTCGTCGCGCTCAATCCCAGCACCCGACGCTGCCGGGTGCGCCGCGGGGGGAACATTGGCCATGACCCACTGCTCAATAGCAATCACCGGGAGGTTGCGCACCCGGTATTGCTCTGCATCGTTCGGGGCGTAGATGAAGTTGGGGTCAGCGATCGCGTCTATGCGCGTCGGTGGGTTGCGGTGCCCGAGCAAGACCTGATCGCTGCCAGGGAGTGGTGGAGCTGCGTAGAACCACTTGGAGTCCTGTGATGATGCGGCCCAGTACGACAGTCCGGGTAGTCCTTGGGGCCACCTTCCGCCGTCCTGGAGGATGTGCGACGCGATCGAGTCGAGGACAGCCTGCGACCTGTCGACCTCTGTTAGGACCGTGCAGCCTACGCTGTTGAGGCCGAGATCGAACCCCTTTACCCCGGATCGGATTAGCTATTCATGCGCGCCCAGAACATCGCAGGAAAGAGGAGGGAAGACAAGGAAAGGACTGGAAACAGATAAGAGGCAGAGAGGAAGCAAGAGAGGATCAAGGAGAGGTGCAGGGTCGGCTAGGAAAGAAGAGGATGGACCTCAGTTCTCAACAGGAGGGCTTATCCATGTTGATATTGGGTCTGTCTACTGGATACTTAGCTACAGCCTTATATACTAGGTAGACAGTGGAATAAGGAAAGTCCGGAAATGCTAGATAAGGAAGGTGCGGAAATCCGGAATAATCGGAAACTAAGGAAGCACATGGAAACGCGGAAGCGAACCGTAAGTGCAGGCAGGAAAGGGATAGTGACATAAGAGTCGTAATGAAGGAGCGGGAAGGAAGCGGGATTCGTAAGCGGAATATCGTAAGGACATGAAGCGCACCGGAAACTCGGGAAAGCGGAACGAAGCGGAATCCGTAGGATATATAGGAAACTCGGAGACGAACCGGAAACTAGAGGAGTCAGGGATGGTGCGCTGGAAAGGATGTTGCGTGCACGCTGCACGTAACAACCTCATCCGCCAACTGGATGTTGACGTAGCAGGCCTCAGCGACGAAAGGTAGCATGTCGTTGAACTCGATCGGGTTGATGCCGCTCTCGCTCGCGAGGAACTTGACGAAGTGGGGCAAGTCGAGCGGTCCGTGGTTAGGCGTGTATCGTGACACTGCACGATTGAGCCTAAGTTCCACACCAAGCGACTCGCACCAGGCGATGTACCCCGCGCGACCGTTCCCGGATACCGTCGTGGCGATCTCTCCAATGAGGAGGACCACTTCCGTCAACCACCGATACTGGAAATCGGTGGTGTCATCGGGCATCATCCGCTGCAGCGTGCACCACATCCGTATCTGGCTCACGGTCAGGAAGTGCGGGTCCATGTTGTGCGTTCCCCAACGCATCGCCCGAATCCCGCGCGGTAGAGCGTTCACGTTCGTGGCCAGCGTCGCGATCCAAACCCCAAGAGGTGCCCCTCGGGTTGGCATCAGCGGCCGGTCAGGACGAGGGTCTGCGGCTGTGCGCGGAAGGGCGTTGAACTTCTGGATGATGAGCTGCGTCGGCGTGCGATCCGCCCTCCTGGTCCGACCCAAAGGCGCCAGCGCTGCGATGAGGGGGCCGGTTCGTGAAATTGTCTCGCTAATGCGAGACATGTCCATCATGAGCAACACCTGGCGCTCGCGCACGTACTGCAGAGCTGCTAGGTCGCGGATGGTGACGGCGACGGGGCGCAGGGGCTCCGCGCGCAACTCCAACGCCCGCTTGCGTCGCAGCTGGCGCCGGTCTCGGATCCTCTCACTGTCCGAGTCGGGCTCGCCGCTGCCCATGTCCGACTCGTCGTCGTCCGCCTGCAGCGGCGTGAATGTCGGCGCTTGGCCTGGCGGGAATGAGCCAGGACCATGCGTGGTCGTCGCCCATCCTTCAGTGCCGCCGGTCCAGTTGGCCGGCCGGAAGAGCGAGAAGGATTCGTTCGGATCCCCAAAGGGTCCGAGCCTGAAGTTGCGAGCGCCTCCGCGCCCGCGCGGTCGTCCTCCTCGACGACCCCCGCGTCCAAAGTCTCCTCCTCGCGCCGCTCGCGGAGCAGTTGGTGTCGCGGCGCGCGCAGGCGCGCTCGACGGCCCTGCCCGTGGTGGCTCATCCGCGCGCGCTCGCTTCTGCATTGGTTCGCGTGACGGCGACCGCGACAGGAAGGAGCGCGCCTCCTCCGCCTCCACATCATCCCTTCGGCGGACCGACCCCGTCGACTCTCCAGCTGCGGACGCGTCCTCGCCGTTGTGGAAATCGTCGAGGGCCTCGTCGTAGTCCATCCGGATCTTGGCCTTCAGGAAATCGTCAAGGCATGGCGCGAGTACGAGCTTCATCGTGTCGTACTCGCGCCCCGTGATGTGTCCCCGCACCGTTGGCGGGGGAAAGACACGACGCGCAGCTGCGTCTGCGAGAGCCTCCTCAGCCGCCCTCCTTGCCTCGCACTCATATGCCATGAGCGAGGCGTCGACACGCAAGTGGTCTCGCACGTCCTCGAGGTCCTCTACCTCGCGCTTCGTCTCCTCGTGCCGCTTCCTCAACCCGTCGATCTGATCCTCAAGCGCGCTGATGCGCCTGCGTGCGCTCGCCGCTTCGTCTCGCGCAATCTGGCGTTCAGCGCGGAGGCGCTTATTGTCAGATCGCAGCTGGTAGGCGTCCCGATTGTCGGTTGTAGCGGGAGTGGTCTGAGCGACCGGCACTGCGGCTTGGTGAGCGTTGAGGATCGCTGCACGCGCCTCGACCGCCGTCATGTCGCCGCTGTTCCCGGCTGACGAGAAGTGGTCGCCAAAGTCCTTGCCGATCTCGCAGGTGCAGACGACGATGTTGAGGAATGGGTGGACGAAGAAGCGGTGCTCATGCGGCACCGCTGGTTTTGGTAGTCCAGGCGGCGCCTCTGGCGCCGCTGGAGCTGAATGTTGGCCTTCTCCTCCAGGCCCTCCCCCTCTCGACGCGCCCGTGGCGTCGGCCATCACACTGTCGTGGACGGTTTTTTCGGTGGGCGTGTGCCCGTGCTCGAAGCCCGCGCCGGGGGAATTGGTTATCCCCGCCGTCGGCGCATGCGGGTTCGTAGCGTTGTTGTTGTTGTTGCTGTTGTCGGAGGACATGGGTTGATTTGTACCGATTAGGCGAAGTAGAAACAACACGGCGGTTGTTGTGAGAATGAACACGTCGCTCGTGTGATCGCTGATCACACACGTGGTTACAGCTGGTCTCGGCGAAGCCCGACCAGCTGTAACACGTGACCACCACGCGTTGTGTTCAACTTGCGACCAAGCGTGGCGGCCCGACGCGGCGCGAGGGCTGGCGTCGCCGTGTGGGTCGCTTGCCAGGCAACTCGGACGGGTTCTCCACACCACAGAGGGCAAGGTAGTCATCCAGCGCAGCCAGATCTTCCACGTTGCCTAGCGGCTCCTCCGTGATATCACCGTAATCCCATACCACACTGAACAACAGCTTCTCACCGTCCCAGCGGTGAGATTTAATGCTCGAGACCAAGAACTCAGCATTATTAGGCGCGCCGAAGTCGTAGTGCTTCGTGAAGTCCCGATTCGGGAACAGTATGTCATTGTTGGGGTGGTGAGGCCGCAACAAGCTGACATGGAAAACAGGATGTATCCGGCGCGCTTTAAGCGCGTCCGGGAGGTCAAGTTCGTACGTGGATGTCTCCGGGTGCGCACGAAGGACCTCATAAGGTCCGACAAAGCGAGGCAGGAGCTTAGTTGCTCTGCCTTTCGGCAAATTGAGGTTCTTCGTAGATAGGTATACGAAGCTTCCCTCGCCGATGGAGGGTTCCTCTCGCCTACGCACGTCCGCGTAGTGCTTCTGGAATACGCGGGCCTCGATGATTGCGTCATGCGCGTCGGCGATGTTCTGCAGCGCTGACATGGCGAAGTCTCGCAAGCCTCGCGGCGCCGCCTGCGCCTCCCTCAACTCCTGAATCATCGACGGCATATATCCGTAATTCAGTTCAAATGGCGCGAACCCCGTCGCGCTGCTAATGCTTGCATTAATTGCGAACTCCACTAAGGGGAGACGCTGGACCCAGTCCTTCTGGTCAGGCCGTATGAACGATCTCAATATTTGAGAGATTGATCTGTTGACGCGCTCAGTCTGTCCATCCGTCTGCGGATGGAACGCCGTGGACATGAGCAGCTTGGCGCCCAATAACCGGTGGAGCTCCGTCCACCACGCCGACGTGAACTTGGAGTCGCGGTCGCTCACGATGGACGACGGCAGCCCGTGAAGCTTCACGATGTCGCGGAGGTAAATCCACGACAACTCGGTCGCCCGCGTCCGAGTCGTGATAGGTATGAGATGCACCATCGATGTCATCCTGTCAATGACCACCCACAGGTAGTCAAAACCCTGGCTTTCTGGGAATGGACCCAGAAAGTCCATCCCGATTGAATCCCAAGGCTTAGTGGGAATCGGGAGCGAATGTGTTTCGCCTGAGGGCGCTGTATAAGCGCCCTTTGCTGCTTCACACACTGTGCACGAGTCGCAGAACTCGTTCACGTTGGAGTATACCCCTGGCCACCAGTACCACCGGCGAATATAATCGCCGGTTTTCTGCGGCCCAAAATGGCCCACCGTTTGGTGGGCCTGCTCTATGACCATCTGTCGCAGAGTCTTGTCGACGTACCGCCCCTTCGGTACGTACGCGACCCACTCCTTAGCCCCGTTCTTCGTCCAAATGAATCCATCAAGCACTCTGAATTTGGTATGCTTATTCGGAGCTTCCAAAATCCTACGACCGAGCGGGTCGTCGAGGTACGCCTTTTGGATGGTCCTGAAGAACTCGCTGAAGGTGTTGGCGACCTCCTTACGCAAGTCAGGCCCCCTCGCTCTGGATTCCTCCACCGTCGGGTCGTGCGTGGGCGGCACCGTATGGTACTCCCCCTCTGGCACAGGCTCCGCCTCCCGTCGTAGGCGATCAGCCTCCTCGTCACGCTCCTCCACGCGCTCATTGAGGGCGTGGAGCCGTATCGCATCCTCCAGTTCATCTACCCGTCCAGGGGGTAGATCGTCCCCTTCAGGGTCCAGTCGTACATCCGCGTTTGCGTAGTTATACGGCGCCGTGATATCCTCCCAGGTGTCGTTGACGTGGTAGCGCGACAGTGCGTCAGCCACCTTGTTCTCCATTCCCGGGATGTACGTGATGCTGAAGTTGAATCGGGCGAGATACTCCATCCATCGAGTCTGCCTCCCCGATAGCCGGCTCTGAGTCTGGAAGAATTCCAGCGCCCGGTGGTCGGTCACGATATCAATACGGTGACCGATAAGTTTGTCCTCCCACTTCAGCAACGCTTCGAGGATAGCAAGTGTCTCCTGTTCGAAGGTGCGATAATTCCTTTGCGACGAGGTGAACTTCCTCGACATGAACCCGGCGGGTCTACACGTCTGCCACGACGACCCTTGTCCGTACATAGAGCCGTAGCAGGAAATCCGAGGCAAATGCCCATGGCTGCAGCCACTGAAGCCAAATGCATTTGGCATGGCTCTAGCCACTGGTGGCTGCTGCCACTGGCAAATGCATCGCTCTCAACTACCATATTTGGTATCCTGCAACCTAATTAGGATGTGTCTGAGTCATCACTGACAGATTTGTCAGCAGATGGCATCAGGAACAGCTTAAAAATGTTGCAAATGAGAGTAAGCACATCAGGGTTTGAACTCCAGACCTTGAGCAGTCAGAGGGGTGCTCTAACCAGCTGAGCCATTGGATCTTGTTTAGCTAGCAGATGTGTTGCTCTATATCACCCTCCCCCACCCAACCCTTCTAACCCTCCTAACCTTTCCTAACCCTCTCCACCCTTACTATACCTTACTAGCAAACCCTAACCTCTAACCAATGAGACAACAAGACAGATATAACGTCCCTGGCCCTAACCCTAACTCCTAACCCAAAACCCTAACCCTGAACCCTAACCAAACCCTAACCTCCTAACCTCCCTAACCTTCCTAACCTCAAACCCTAACCCCTAACCAACCCAAACCAACCCCTAACCCTCCTAACCTACCCTACTTCAGCTTGAAAATTTTCACAAAGTCAGTGGTTTTGTGTTTTTGCAGTGGCACCAGCCACCAGTGGCTAGAGCCATGCCAAATGCATTTGGCTTCAGTGGCTGCAGCCACGGCACTTGCGTATTACCTCCTTCTACTGGTGGTACATAGCCCCCACTCCCGATGGTGATGCGTCGCACACCACCCATATCGGCTCGTCATTGCGAGCGTCTACTGGCTTCAACACCGGTGTCTTGGCACACAGGTGTTTAATCCTCTCGAAACATCTCTGATGGACGTCTCGCCAGAAAAACGGTTGCCCGTTCCGCACCATCGAGCTCAAGGGCGCCATGTACAATGCGACCTCGGGTAGGAACTGCGACAAGTACTGGACGAGGCCCAGGAAGCGTTGTACGTCGCCATAGTCGCGCGGTGTGCGCCAGTTGCGGATGGACGCCATCTTGTCGCCATCCGCGTGAAGGCCATAATCGTCGATTATGTGCCCGAGGCAGTCAATTGCGTGTGCGTACAAGTCGACTTTCGCCGCTTTCATGTACAGCTGTGCCTCCCTGAGGACGTTGAATACAATCCTCAGGTGCTCCTCATGCTCCTCTATCGAATTGCTGTACACGAAGATATCATCCAGATATACGTGTAGGAAGCGTCCGATGCATTCTCGGAAGATGTGAGTCATCAACCGTTGGAATGTCGCCGGCGCATTGCAGTCCCCTTGCTGCATCACGCTGCTGACATACGTTCCGTAGACCGTCGAGAAGGCCGACGAGAGAATGTCATTCGTCTCAATGCGTACTTGTTCGTACGCGTCCGACAAGTCGATCTTTGATCGATACTTCGCCCTCGCCACATCCTGCCGGATCTGATCTTGGTCTGGCAACGGGGTCGCATCCTTGACCGTGTTATCATTGCGCTTTCTGCAATCGATGACCGTTCTCAATGTCCCGTCCTTTTTCGGGATGCACAGCATCGGTGCTGCCTGCCTCGTGCTCTGCGAGGACCACCATCCAGCTCGTACGTATCTCCCGATCTTGTCCAACAGTGGTCTCTTCAACGCGTCTGGGCAACGCGGCAAGTGGTACTGGTAATTCAAATCCGGGTTGATGAGCGGGATAGTATGATTGACCTCCCGCCATGGGGGAAGTCTCTCGGGCACTCCTCCGAGCAGGTCAGCCTCCTTGTCGAGCCACTGCTGTTGCAGCCGAGGTATATCCTCCTCGGTGAGCAGTGGACGACCCTCGACCTGCTTTCCTTTGCTCTCCCCCGGCACCGACGCCGATGCGAGCCTTTCTCGCGGCGTCCTCCTCAGGTCCTCGCATGGGTCCCTGATTTCTTCCACTCGCACTCCTTCTCGTGCATGGTATCTCCGGGTTTCCTCCTCTGCGATGGGAGCCGAGCCCTCAGTGGCTCGCGCCAGTCTTTCCTCGATGGGGTGTGTGAATATATGGTAGGCCGCCTCGTCAAGCCTGCGCAAATGCTCTGTTCGCGCGTGCGACCACGCCTTGCTGCGAAGGTGGTCCCATCGTGACCGGGGCTTGCGCGTCTTGCGAGCTCCAGGTCTCTCTTTCCACAGTACGTCTTCGTCAACCCGCATCTGCTCACCCGATGCGGGTTTCGTACCCTGCGTCGCACCCGTCGTAGACGGTGCGCTCTGCTCCTTCTCATTGTCCAACGGTTCTTCCGGACACTGCCTCGCGTCCGGTTCAGCCATCTCCTTCCTTTGTGGTGAGATTTTGGGTTTTTCTGTGTTTTCTTTCGACTTGACGAACACGTCGTACTCCTCGTTCGTCATGAGTATCACGCCCGCGTCCCACAATTCGCGGGCTCCGTTCGTCTGCTTCCCTTCATCATCTTCCACTTCCTCAATCTCATGAGCGTCTTTCCTCCGCAGCCCCGTCACCCGGACTGCAGCAAGACACTCCTTCCCTTCCTCCAGTCACTCTCGTTTCGCACGCATTGCCGCTCGATGGACGATGACCTCCCGTTCCTCCCCCTCGGCCAGGACAGCGATGTCCTTGCCCCGACACAGTACGCGTCGGGCGGCGATGTCCAACACAATACCATTCGCCTTCATGAACGGTATGCCCAATATCGCGTCATATCGGTCGATATTCGCGATGTCCACGTATGAAGATACGGGACCTGCGGGCGTGGTTATGTCCACGAACGCGCCAAACGAGATGCGCGATCGTGACCC
>JAMQCK010000561.1:0-19953 GCA_024196135.1 Pleurotus ostreatus/Saccharomyces cerevisiae fusant | reverse complement strand
GGTGGTGTTACGTCGGCGCAGTCGGATGCGCAGGAAAGGGTTCTCGGCGCCGGCAATCGCCGGGGTGAAGTTGCACTGCAGGTTCGGGCACTTACCCGCCGTGGCGAACAGCGGGCCGGCGATGAAGGTAGAACCGGCGATGGTGCCTACCCATCCTTGGGTAGAGCCAGTGAACTCCCAGGCCTTGCCCGCCACGAATGGCTGGGCCGTGCCAATGCTGTTTTTCAGCTGGGTGATATCGCTACTGTTGCTGGTGAGCGTACCTTCGGCGCTGTTCACCCGGTTGGTCAGCGAGTTCACGGCCGACGCGTCGGCCTTGGTGGCCACCTGAGTCAGCGCACTGGCTGCGGCGGCGGCCGCGTCCGTGGCCACCTTGTCGCTCACCGCCACCCAGGTGCTGCCGTTCCAGCGCTTGGGCGTATTGGCGTTGCCGGCGGTGTCGATCCACAGGTTCTGCGCCAGACGCTTGTCCGCTGCAGGTGCGGTCGATCCGTAGATAACCTCACCTTTCGCCCCTGCCGCCGTTGCTGCCGCCTGGGCGGCCTGCTGCGCGGCCGTCACGTTCTGCTTGGTGGTGGTCAACCCACCTTCAAGCGAGACGATCGACTGTCCCTGAGACACTAGCCCCTGTTCGGTCTGGCTAACCCGGCCGCTCAGCAGATTGGTGGCCGAGACGTTCGCCGCGACCTCGCCTGCCGTGACCTGCCCATTGTCCCGCCAACCCGTTGCACGGGAACCGTACTCAGCTTGCGGCCTGGCCAGCTCGACCGAGCCGTTAGCAGCCGCTGCGGTCTGCCCGTGAATACGGAAATAGACATTGACGCGAACAGCGCCTGCCGGCGCAACGGAGGTGAACGTTATCCTGCCGCCCTCAACCGTAATCGGTACAAAGCCGTTGGCCGGTGCGGAAATGACGGCGCCGGCTTCGTTGTACCACTGGTGGATCAGCCGCAAAGACAGCAGCCCCGATTCCGCCATGCGCCGGGCGTACACCGACGAAGTGACCGTCTGCCCGCCGGCGATCTTTGGCCTCTGGCTGGCATGGGTAACCAGCGACAGATAGGGGCTTGAGCTGGTCACGCCGGTGACCGCGACCCGAAACGCCTGCTCCCCCGAATTCAACCAGGAAGACACCATGCTCGGGTTCTTGGTCGCGGCGCCCTCCAAGAACCAGCCGTCAGGCACATTGGCATCGGCCTCGCTGGCTCGATTGAACGTTGGGTTGTACAGCAGGTTTTCCCCACCCACCTCAGCGATCGCGGCGTCAATCGCCGTCATCGCCTGACCCTGGGCGGTAATGTCCTGGCCATGCTGCGCGACCGTGTTGGACAGGTTTTGCACCGTCGACGCATCGGCCTTCTTGGCCACCTCGGTCAGCGCCGATTGGGCTGCTGCAGCTGCATCGGTGGCAACCTTGTCGCTCACTGCGACCCAGGCGCTACCGCTCCAGCGCTTGGGCGTATTGGCGTTGCCGGCGGTGTCGATCCACAGGTTCTGCGCCAGACGCTTGTCCGCTGCAGGCGCGGACGATCCATAGATCACCTCGCCTTTGGCACCTGCGGCTGTCGCTGCCGCTTGCGCCGCCTGCTGGGCAGCAGTCACGCCCTGATTGGTCGTGGTCAGGCCGTTCTGCAGGCCGATGATCGACTGACCCTGCGTGGTCAGTTTGCCATCGGCGTCACTGACAGCACTGCTCAGGTTGGATACGGCTTCCGCCGAGGCCGCAATCGAACGGCGTCCCACCGCGATATAGGCAATGTCGATTTCGCCGGTGGTATCCGACGCACTCATCATGTCCAGACGAATCGCCAGAATGTTCTTGCCGCTCCAGCCGGCATGGCTAGACAGGTCAATCTCAATATCCTGCCAATCGGTCGTGGTGGTGTTAATCGTCCAGGGCATGCGCCGGGCTTCGGCCAACCCGCCATCTTCGTTCGCCCAATACATCTGCGCGCCTGCGCGGGCCGTGTTGCGCCGACGCAGCCGGATGCGCAGGAAAGGGTTCTCGGCGCCCGGAAACGTCGGGGTGAAGTTGCACTGCAGGTTAGGGCAGTTGCCGGCAGTTGCGAACAAAGGCCCGGCGACAAACGTCGAGCCGCTGATAGTGCCAAACCAACCCCGCGTCGAACCGGTGAACTCCCATGCCTTGCCAGCCACGAACGACTGCGCGGCACTCAAGCCGTTCTTGAGCTGGGTGATATCGCTGCTGTAGCTGGTGAGCACGCCTTCGGCGTTACTGACACGGTTGGTCAGCAGGTTAACCGCCGATGCATCGGCTTTGGTCGCGGCCAGCGCATTGGCGGCGGCCGCTGCAGCGGCTGCATCGGTGGCCACCTTGTCGCTCACCGGTACCCAGGTGCTGCCGTTCCAGCGTTTCGGCGTATTGGCGTTGCCGGTGGTGTCGATCCACAGGTTTTGCGTCAGGCGCTTGTCAGCGGCCGGCGCGGTGCTGCCATAGATCACTTCCCCCTTGGCGCCGGCCGCCGTAGCGGCTGCCTGCGCGGCTTGCTGGGCGGCCGTCACATCCTGCTTGGTGGTCGTAAGGCTCGACTGCATGCCGGTCATGGCCTGCCCCTGCGCGCTCACCGTCCCTTCCACATCGGTTACCCGGGTAGTCACGCTCTGCACGGCCTGGGCATCCGCCTTGGTCTGCGCGACCGCCAGGGCATTCGCAGCGGCTGCAGCGGCGTCGGTGGCCTCCTTGTCGGTGACGGCCACCCAGGTGCTGCCGTTCCAGCGCTTCGGCGTATTCGCATTGCCGGTGGTGTCGATCCACAGGTTTTGCGCCAAGCGCTTATCCGCCGCCGGCGCCGTGGTGCCATAGATCACCTCACCTTTGGCGCCGGCTGCAGTGGCGGCCGCCTGCGCGGCCTGCTGGGCGGCCGTCACGTTGCCATTGGTGGTGCTCAAACCAGACTGCAGGCCCTCGATCTTGGAGGCCTGCGCCGTGCTTGTACCGTTGAGGGTAGAAACGTCCGTTTCGACCTTGCCCACGCGCGTGGCGGTACCGGCCGCAGTGACAATGGCCTGGCCAACATCGGTCCAGTAGGTCGCATTCGGCGGCGGGTTGTTCTTCGGCACCGCTTTCAATGCCTGATACAGCTTGCCGTCGGCGCCCAGTACGCCCTGATTCAGGGTGTAGGTCTTGTCTTTGTTGTACGGCAACGAGCCGGCCAACGCGGAGACGGTATTGATCTGCTGCTGCAGCTCGGACCGGGCCGCATCGACTTCCTGATCAACTGCCGCAAGCTGCTGTTGCAATTCATCACGAGCCGTCACCACCGACGATTTGACCGTCTCGATCGCGGTGTTGACCTCGGCCACCTGCTCGTTCAGCTGGTTGCGGACTTCTCCAACCCGCTCATTAACCGACCCGGGCCCATTCATGTCGATCAAGTCGATTCGGCTGGTCAACTCCTTGCCCAGCTCGCTCTCGGTGATCCGGCCCGCAATGACTTCCAGCATCTGGGTTGGATCACTGGACGTTGCAGCGGGCACAAACAGGAAATCACTTTTCCCGTACGCATTCGCCGACCGTACGTAGTAGAAGTACTCTTTGGCGAATGCCAGTCCAGTGTGGGTGAAGGTCAACCCTTGACCCAAGTACACGGCGTCCGCGATCGATGCCGAAGGGTTGGTGGTATAGAAGTATTCATAGGTACCGCCATTAAGGCTGCTCTGCCGGTTGGCTGGCACAAGCGTGATGGTGTCCACCGAGGCATAGAAGGCGCAGCTCTCGGGTACCGGCGGACCACCCACGTTGACATTGATGGTCGCCTCGCCCGAACGTGTGCCAGGGCCAAAGGCAATGACGCTCATGGTGTAGACACCCGACGTCAGGCCATTGATGTTGCAGCTGGCGGCTTCACCGCCGACCTTAAGGGACTGCACGACCTCAGTGCCCTTGCGGATCGTCACGGTGTAGCTCAGCACCGTCTGCAGCGGTGGCGTCCAGCTGAGTACGCCCTGAATGACCTCGGCCACGCCGCTCGGCGCCCAGGCCAATCCGGTGACAGCGGCCAGGCCGCCGACCGGCAGGTTGATAAACCCCAGCGGGTCGTAGGGCTGGCCCACAGCATCATCAAAGATGGCTTGCTCGTACGGCTTGAGGGTCACCTTGCATGCATCGGCCGCCCCCATGGTCCATTCGGTGACCATGAACTCGCCAAGAATGTTCAGCGATGGCAGATCGACTTTGACTGCGCGCCCCGGACGACAGTTGTAACCATTGAAGTTCAGCGGCACGGAGAGGGAGCCACCCGAGCGACGGCGGCGAAGGCTGATGTTTGCAAGCCGCTGCGCCAGGTAAGCATCTGTCACATACGCAAACGACTGCGACTCAGCGAGCTCACCACCGTCTTTGGTGATCCAGTCCTGTATCGCGACCTCCGGGTAGTCGGTCTCTGCCCAGGCTTGGGCCGGGTCCACAAAAGTCCCGCGCATGGTGTTTATGGCGTCACTGTTGCTGACCTCGGTCGTACCCTCGACGGTACCAATCACCATGTCTTCGTTGACGGTGAAGTCGGCCGGCCCGTAGTAGGCGCCAACTTGGAGTGACCACCGGCCACCTACCCTGATCAGCGTCCCGGCACATGCCGACAGCAGGTTGTCCAGGACGGTATTTCGCTTCTCATCGGCGCCAATGACCGCGCCAGCGAAGTAGCGAGGCGAGATTTTACCATCCGGGCCAAACAAGGGCTCATCACAGACGTTGGCAGAGCTGGCGAAAGAATCGAATATGATTTCGTCGTCAGGAATCGCACAACGGTTGCGCAGATACCATAGGATCAGCAGCGCGGTGTTGGCCGAATAGCCCACTGCCCCGTTGCGCGGGTCATACAGGTCGTTGCGCCCGCGCACCACGAAGCGCACATCAGGAATGCCGGACGGGAACTTCTCTGCGTCATATTTGAACGACAGGCGCACAAACGAAAGCCCGCGGCCGATCTGCTCCTGGCGCCAGTCTGGGCACGTTTCCAGAAGGAACGCATTCACCTGAGTCGGATTGATGATTACTTCTGACGTGGCATTTGCGCCCAGTTCGGACAGCGGCCGCTCGTCCACGTAGATTTCGTCGACGCCTGCTATAGCGCCTTCGGAGAGAACGTAGACAATGTGCAGCCACTCTCCGCTGGTCTGGTCGCCTGGCTCTTCCTGGACCCACGCGAGGACACCGCCGGTGCTGGCCCGGCCGAGAATGAACCGCACCGGTGCCTTGGAGGAACGGACAGTCTGCGAGCTGGGTTCGGAGCTGCTGGCACCTGAGACCTTGGCTGCGCCGGTGAGGCCTGCAAAGATGCCCTGCACACCACCGAACACATCCTTGAACGCGCCCACTGGGTCGTAGAGCGCCTTGATGGGCGCAGTGACCAGCTTCACGACTGATTTGATTGAGCTTCCCACTATTCAACTCTCCAGGCCAACAACGGCTCACAGTCCACGGCAGCAGCACCGGCTTCAGTGGCCGCCCAATAGCGACCACTCCACAGAACCGCCACGCACTTCCCCGACTCGTTCTCGAAACTGACGATGTCGCCGCGCTGGGCGAATCGCACATCGACCCTTTCGAAGTAAGTGTCGAGCACTGCCTCGACTGAGCCATGCGTCGAAGCAATCACGCGCTTGGCGCCAATCTCGGTGGTGTACCGCCCCCGGTATTCCTGAGCCGGATCGACACCGCAAATCGCGGCCGCGCAGTCCGCGACAAACAGGCAGCAGTCAAATTCGCCCCACAAAAAAGGCCGCTCGAAGGCGGCCTGGATGGTGTCGTGCAGCCTCGTGGGCCAGTCTCGATAGCGCATGACAGTTACTCGTAGGTGAAGGACGGTGCATCTTTCTTGGCACCCCAGAAAATCGGCCATTCGGCCATCTGCGCGACGGCGTAGAAGAAGCGGTCACCGTCATGGCGTGCGCGGTGGTTTTCATCGGTCCAGCGCTCTGTGCCAATCCGGTTCCACTCGGCCATTCGGTCAATGATGGTGACCGTGATCGAGCTGTCGCCCGTTGAGCCGCCATAGGACAGCTTGGCGGCGTCCATTCGGCCACTGAAGAGAATGTCGGCGGCATAATTTCCGGCCTCGTCGTAGACAACGAACATCAAGCGGGCCGACCGGCCTCGGCAGCCCGCAACCGATGTCTGGGAGAGGATGTAGCTGTCCAGGCCATTCAGCGTCAGATCGATAGACAGGGAAGAACCCGAGTCAGCGCTTTCGCTGGCCGACCCCACTTCGCCGAAGGAGCCAACGCCGTCGTAGGCGTGACCATTGATGACCAGCTGGCCAGTTCCGGTGTGCGCCCTGACCATGCCGTCCGCGAAGTCCAGCTCGCAGGCGAACACCGGCGTGAAGTTGCCGGCAGCAATGATGCTCAGCACTGACTGGGAAAATGGGAATACAGCAGCCATTAGAAGGCCTCCCGACATTCGAAGGAAAGTTCAGCCACAACAGGCCGGACTGAAAGCGTGTAGCTGTCCTCGGACAGGCGCATTATCGAGTAAGGATTTCGGTATTCCACCGCTGTGCCAACCACCAGAGCAGAACGCAGTCGCCTGTTCAGGGGCAACACTGCCGTACCACCGGAGCTGGACACCACATCCTCGACCACCTCATGCATCACGCCACCAACGGTGATGTAGTCGCCCTGGCTGAAGACCTGGAGACCGCCCTGCAATCCACTTAAGGTGATGGTTGAGGCCATGGCAGCCCCAGTCTGTACGACCGGCGCGCCGATGTTATCGGTACGCTGGCGCGTGAACGCAGGCAGTTTGAACGTGCCGAAGCGGCCCTGCAGGCGCCCTAGGAACGCGGTCACTACCCGGTCACGGTCTCGGGTCAACAGCGGCAAAGACAGCGAGCATTTCCAGTACGACCCCGGGTAACCCACGATCTGCTGGCTGTTGTTCAGCGAGGAACTGAAATCACGGTTGTTGTAGACCATGCCCCAGCTCATCTCAGCAGGGCACACCTGAGTTGGCCATTCGATTGCCATCGTTCCACCTTAAAGTTTCTTGCGGATGCTCTGCATGATCTGGCCGTTTCGGCCCACGTCCTGCAGGATCGCGGACATCGTTTGGCGCATGCCTTGTTGAATCATGGCAACCGTCTGAGGGCTCACATCGCCGTTGACATGGTAGACCTGGTGCACCGCCACAGGCTGGCCGGCGCCTTCCGGCTGACCTCCTCTGCTGGCCTTGTTCACCTCGTCGAGAGTTTTGTCCAGCTTTGCGCTGGTCGATGCCGTGGTGACCCGCTCGCCCTTTTGAAGCAACCAAGTACCTTCGCGAGGAACGCTGTCGATACCGTCGTGTGCCATGCCCACCAGAGCGGAACTTGCTACACCGGCCACCAGGGGTGCGGTCGCCATCGCTGCTGCAATTGCTGCACCCGGTGCCAATGCAGGTCCAACGATGGGTATCGCGGCGGTACTGGCAAAGGCTGCAAGTTGCGCCTGAAAGGACGTTGCCTGGGCGTTGGCGATCATTGTCGGCGCTGCGCTGGCCTGGGTCGTCTTGCCCACCATAAGTTGTACGGCTTGATAGACCAGCCACTGCGCGGCCATGTCCGCCAGCGCATCAACCATCGATCTGGCGAAACCACCAACCATATCCATCAGCGCATCACCGGCATCCTTCGAGCCCGTGGCCACATCAGAGAGGAACGAACTGAGCTCGCTCCTGGCGCTACCGAGGACAGACGTGGTGGCGTCAGCGGCCATGGCTGAGTAGTCGGTCGCGGCGTCTGCAAAGTTCTCCCAGGCGCTGGTTACGCCATCAATCCAGTTGCTCTGCGCCTCATCGAGTTGGCTGTAATAGTCGTTCTGTAGCTCCAAGCGCTCGGCCAGGGCATCACTAAGCACCTGTGTTTCCTGGTCGAAAAGGTCCTGGCCGATATCTCCACTGTTGCGCTGCAGCACCAACTCGCGCTGCTGGCGGTTGAAGTCTTCCTCGATCGCCAGCCGTTCTTTCAGCCGATCCTTGAACTCGTCACCACGGCCTGCGCCAGCAAGTTCCTGATCAAACCCGCTTTTGGCGGTCTGGTAGTCCTCATTCACGCTGGACCGGAAGGAAGCCAGCTTCTTGGCATCCTCCTCGGCCTGCTTCAGATTCTTGAGCGCGTCGAGCTCAGCCGCCAGCCCCTCCAGGCGCTTGCGCTGCTGGGCATTGACACCCTCCAGCTTGCCGGTGGAGACCTCGAAGGCCATCTTCTCCACTTCGGTGGCGTTCTTGCGCTTGTCGGTAGAGGTGTTGATCAGCTCGATCTGCCGCTGATACCCCTCCTCCATCTCCTCGAAGCGACGGCTAAGCGCCTTGCTGTCCTTGTCGCCAGCCTTCGATTCCTTCAAGGCCTTGTTTGCCTTGTCGATCGCGGCGGCGGCGTTCAGGGCCTTCTTCTCGTCGTCCGGAGAAAACTTCACTGCTCCCGCGGCGATGTGCGCGCGCAGCTTCTCGACCTCAGTCAACTTGCCCGCGACAACTGCCTGCTTTTCGAGATTCTTGAGGTAGCTGCTGCCCTCCTTGTCAGACGCCAGACGGGAGCTGTTCAGCTCCTTCTGCACCGACTGGATGGCAAGCTTGAGCGCGTCAGCCTTCTCCTTCGAAGCGTCGAGCGACGTTTCGAACGGCACATCGCTCTTGTCGTCGACACCTTTCTGGAACCGCTCCTGCAGCTTTTCGGTTTCCTTGAGCTCGGCCTGAAGCCCCTTGAGCCGATCCTTCAGCTGGTCGTAGGACTGGGTGCTCAAGTTCTCCGGCAGCATCGACCTGGAGGCCTGGCGAATGCGCGTCGAGGCATCCTCGAAGGCGCTTGCCGCTTTGCCGGCGCCTTCCTCGGCTTTGTCGCCGAAGTCGATGAAGGACAGCGCCAGCGCGCCGACGGTCAGGATCAAGCCTGGCCATCCGGCGGCCATGCGGAGAACGCCACTTGCTGCGTTGCGCAGGGCGAGCATTGAGGCGCCCATGGCTGTACTGGCTGAGAACCACGCCCCCATAGATGCTGTGGCTGCAATTTGTGTAGCGTTTACCTGAGTATTGGCGACCGCCAAAGCCTCCTTAGCGACGGTCTGCTGGTTGATGGCCGCGGTGATCTGGGCGGAGGTTGCGAGCGTGGTTGTCGCCAACTTCGCTTCGGCAGCGGTCAACTGGTTGGTGATCGCTACCTCGGCAAGCCGCAACTCTGCCATTCGTGCCACAGACTGCTGCCGCCCAACATCCGTTATCTGCGCCTGCAGGCGCTGCGTTTCAAGTAGCTTCTCAGACGCCAGCGCGGCCTGCACAGATTCTAGCCTGGCAACCTCAGAGGTGATCACCTGCCGATCGGCAGTTACCTTGGCCTTGGCATTGGCCACGGCCCTGGCCGCAGATTCGACATCAGCTACTGCACCAGCTTTTACTGCTTCCGCCCTTCTGAGTTCGCCAGCTGCTGCAAGGGAGTTCGCATACAGCTGCTCCTGTGTAGCCTTGATGTCGAGATACTTGGCACCGGTAGCGCTCACGAATCCAGCTGCGACGCGCGCGAGCGCAACGTACAGACCGGTTTTCAGTACCTGGGTGAAGCTCTCGACGCCAGAGGCATCCCAGGCTGCAGAGACCGAGAGCGCGGTTTGGACGAAGCTCTTGGTGATTCCAAGCGTCTCGTCCAGCGTGCCAAAGAACTTGGCGGCGCTATTTTCCATAACCTGGAAGGCGCCGGACACCGTTGTCTGAGATCTCGCAAAAGCATCATCGATCGACCTGGTCTGACTCAGGATGGCGGAGAACACCTCCTTCGAGGTCAGCTTCCCAGCCTCGCCCATTGAACGAAGTGACTCACGGGCTACTCCCAATCCGTCAGCAATAGCCTGAGCCAGCCCAGGAGCTTGCTCGAGTACAGAGTTGAGCTCTTCCCCGCGAAGCACGCCCGACGCAAAAGCCTGACCGAGCTGGACCAGGGCGGCTTGGGCTGACTCAGCGGACACCCCGCTGGCAGACATAGCCTTGCTGATGTTCTGCGTGACTTGGGCGACCTTTTCTTGGGTTGCGCCAAGCTGTCCCGATGAAGCTGCGATCCGCTGGTAGAGCTCGGCCGTTGCCTCTAGCGAGGACTGCGAGCTCTGAGCAATCGAGAACACCGCAGACGACTGCTTAGAGAACTCGTCAAACGTCTCGGATACCTGCTTGATGCGGTTCTGTACACCAACCCAGGTCTGCGAGTATTCAACTACCTGCTGGGCACTGAAAAACGCGGCTGCCGCCCCAGCGATGGTCTTGAAAGACCCAGCGACACTCGCCGAGGCCGACTCGGCATGGCGGGCAACCTGCCCCATGCTTCTCTGCGTGGAGCGAGCAGCCTGATCCATCCCCTGCTGAAACCCGCCAATCCTGGCTATCAGATCGAGGGTAAGAGTGCCAAGCGATCTGCTTGCCATAGATTTTCTCCGGGCATAAAAAAACCCGCTTTCGCGGGTTTCGTGTGTTGCTCGCCTATATGGGTTTTTTGCCGCAGGCTGGACAGAACATGCTGAACTTTTCGATTTTGGCCGAACAAGATCGACAGGCGATCAGCCTTCTCGGCTTTTCCTGAGCTGGCTCTTCTGGCACGTCCTCAGCAGCCTGCTCGGCCTGCTTGCGCCTGAACTCCTCGTTCGCGCGCTGAATTGCCATCTCAGTTTTACTTGAGATTACAGGCCTGCGCGATTGAACACCGTGGTACCACGTCACGCCGACAAGCAGCAGGAAGAACACCACTCCAGTGACCACTACCCACAGGCCGTAGGCAACCGCCGCCGCCGCAACGACAGCAAGGAGCCAGGGCGCCAGAACGATCAGGATGAGTGTAAGCACCACAAGGATGGCAATCTGCATGGAATCCCTCCCGTAAAAGGTGAAACTCTACCAGATCATGACCATTCCCTCATCGCCTGCTCAAGATCCGTCCCCGGCCGGACATGGTGCGGCATGAAGTCGTATAAATCCGCCTTGCCGCCTGAGCCGCGGTTCACCTGCAGCGCAATCAAGGCGCCGGTGAGCTCGATTCGGCGCGCGAGATTGAGCGATCCATGCTTGTCCCTATAGGCGACCCAGGCCAGCACTTCCGCATAGCAAAGCGTGGCCTTGGCCTCGGCAATCGTGGTACCGCCGATCCCGCTCAGCACCAGTTCATGCCACAACTCGTCTGCCGGGGTCAGCTCTTTGCTGGAGGGTTGTTCACCTCATTGACCGCATTTAGCAGGACGATGCCCAGGGCCGGGTCGAGGTTGACAGCGTCTTCGAATGGCAACTCTTCGGTGCCATCCTTACCGAGCATGATCGAAGCGGCCAGGTAGCGGGCGTTCTTGAAGCGCTCGGCTTCGCCACCGGCGAACATGGCTTCCATGACGCCGAAGGCGTGCCGGCGGACGTGCACGGTAAACTTGTCGGTGATGGGCTTGCCGTTCTTGTCGGCGTGCTTCCACTCGACGTCCTTCGGTACCAGGGCGTCGGCGATGACGCCCCCTTTCTTCTTCAGTTGCGCGAGATCCATGGTGGCCCCTTAGGTAGTTTTCTTGATCCAGGCGGAACCGCCAGAGCGTTGAATGGAGACCGCAGTGCTGACCACGGCGTTGGCGGCGAAGTCGAACGGGAAGTCCGCGACGTAGCCTTCGAAGATGAACCAGGTTCTTCCCTCCGGAAGCTCGAAGTCATCCCCTTCGGAATTGACGGTCGGCGCTGCAGTACCGTCAGACCAGCCAACCGCCCATTTCTGAGTGGTGTCGCCATTCTCCTCCGAACGCTGATGCAGCCGGATGTGGCTTGGGCTGTTCGGATCTGCGTTGATTGTCAGAGAGGCCTGGCCCGGGGTCCGCAAACCTTTCTTATAGGTCCGATCGCGGTCGCTGAGGCAGGTATCCTCGATCTGCTCGGCAGGCGCGCCGCCAGGGCTGAACGCGGTTGCGCACTCGACCTCCATCACGGTCGATGGGCCTGCGCCATTGAGGGGCGGCATCAAGGTGTACACCTGGGTGCCTTGGGTCAAAATCGACATGGTGGTCTCCTGTCGGGCAAAAGAAAGCCCGCACATGGCGGGCTTGGTAGGTTCAGCGAGGGACTATCCAGTCCACGTCGAAACTTCGGTGGAAGTCCTTGGTATCCGGGTCACGGTCAGTGGCTCCCCAGCGGACGACATAGGCGCGTGGCTCGATCGCTGCACACAGCGCCTTGGTGACGGCCAGCACCGGCGCGCCGGTTGCGGCATACACGTCCAGCTGCAGGGTGAAACCGTCGGCATCCGGCCTGCCGGCCAGGTAGTTCTCAGGGCTGCCGGAAATCACGCTCCAGACGACATATGGCTTGAGCGGTTTCTCCGGGCCTTCCCCGAAGGAATACAGGCGGCAATCGATGCCTGAGCCGATGAGCTCGGCCACTCCGGGGTCTTCCGAGCAAACGGCGAAAATTGGCGCCTCCATGGGTTCCTCACAGTGCTGCGTCGATTTCCTGTCCGAACACCTGCACGAAGCGCTCGGTCACGGCGTTAACGTTCGTGGAGAACGCCGGCCGCATGAAGGGGGCTGGCGGGTTGTGCTTGGTGCCGAACTCCAGATAGCGCCAGTGGCGGGTATCGCCGCCGGGGTTGCCGCTGGCGTCCCGGCTGTGCTGGTTAGAACTGGCGCCACCGCGAACACCGACCTTCATCACCACGCCACCTTCGCGCCGCCCCTGGCGGGCAGATTCCTGGGTGATGATGTTCTTCCAGACCTTCTCGGTGGTTTCTGGATCATCGAGCGCCCGCGCCCGCGCCTTGGCGTCGTCCCTGACGATGTTCATGGCCTGCCGGGCAGCCTTGCGCAGGCCACTTCGGCGCAGCTTTGGGGCCAGACCAACCATTTTGTCAGTGGCAGCCTTCAGCCCTTGGAGGCGCACAGAGACCTCATTGGCCATCCTTCACCCCCTTTGAAACCAAGATTGTCAGATACTCCAGACCAGAGTTGGGATCAGCCATGGGCGGCCCTTCTATGCTGTAAGCCTCGTTGCGGTAAACGATGCGCATGGTGGGCAGCACGCCAGCCCGGTACCGGATCACCATTCTCGCCGTCGCCTCGGACTGGGCGGCCTGAGCGGCTACCAAATCGCGGGCCGATAGCGGCTCGACGCGCGCCGGACACTTAGGCCAGCGCGCCACCCACTGGGGTTCGCCGTACTCACCGGTCACCGGATCTCGAGGAGTGGTCATTTCCTCGATGTCGATCCGGTGCCGGAGCCTACCGGCCTGCATCACACACCCATCCGGATGCGGTACGGCATCAGCAGGTGCTGGGACGCCAGCGGCAGCTCGACAGCGGTCGTCCCAGTGACCACTTCCTCACGGTTGGCGAACAGATGGCCCAGCTTGAGCAGACAGGCCGCCTGAATAGCAGGGTTGAGCACCATGCCGTAGGCGATGGAATCGGCCTGGTCGTAGGCGTCGGCCAGAGCCTGGCGGGCGTGCTCGAGCAGGCGGCAACGCAGGGTGTGATCCTGCTCGGTTTCCGCAGCAGCAACCGCCGCCGCGTTCGCCTCCCTGGCTTGCCGCATGGAAGCCGACAATCCGGCGCGGGCCTGGTCGATGGCCACCTGATCCAGGTAGAAGCGGCGGTTGAGGAAACCCATCGCCGCATCTTCCGCTGCACCAAGCTGCGCCTCGACCAGCACCTGATCTTCCGGCTCGGCCAGCAGGTGACGCATGGCCAGATCGATGGCGATCACGGGCATGGGTTACTCCTCGGCCTGCGCCGGCTCACCACCGGCGATCAGTCGCTCAGCTTCCGCATTGGCTTCTTCCTGGTTACCGGAGAACTCGCCAACCTGGTTGCCTTCAGCGTCTACCACGATGTACTTGCCAGCGCCCTTGTGCTTTGCCTTGAAGGCGGCGACTGGCGGTGCAATCGGCAAGGCTTCCGTCCGCAGGCTGCTGGTGGTCAGCACGCCCGCGCCGGCTGCATCTTCCTGCGAAATGGTCACCACCACCTCGCCTTCCGATTCGTCCAGCTCGGCATAGCCCTTCTGGATCAACTGGCGTCCGTGCTGCTCGATGGTTTCGAAGGAGCTGCCCGCAACCAGCGTCTGGCCGCCCAGGTACAGAGGTTTCAGGGTTTTCAGTTTCATGAATGCCTCCAGGGGCCGCCGCGCGGGCGGCCCTCGCTCAGGGTTACGGGGTTACCGGCGCGGCGAAGTCACCGAAGATGAACGCTTCCGGACGTTTCACCGCCAACGCGGCACGCTCTTCGCAACGGATCGAGATCAGGTTCTTCTCGAAGTCGTCGGCGTTCTCGGTCGAGATGACCACGTTAGCGTCTTCGCGGTCGAACAACTGAGCGCCGGTCTGGAATGCGCCAGTCAGGAACTTGCCCATGAAAGCAGCGACCTCGGTAGCCACAACAGGCAGCCCCCACAGCACAGGGCCAGCCAGGCCCAGCGGGTTGGCGAGGATGTAGCGGCCCAGTGTGTCTTTGGTCAGTTCGATCTTGGCCCAGTCCATGAAGTGCAGGACATGACCGGAAGCCGGCAAGCGCGCCAGCTGGGCTTGCAACATCGCCAGGCGGAGATCATCGATGCCCGACCGCTTCTCCACCTCGAAGGCCGGGACGTACTTCGAGGCCTGAGGGACGATGCCGTGCAGGTGCACGCCAGTGCCGTCACCGAACAGGATCTCCTGCTCCTCGACGTACTTGAGGCCGTATCGCATTTCGACGTCGATGGTCGAACCCAACTGGGCGAAGTCGTCCAGGATCTGCTTGGAGGCCTTGAACATGTGGGCGATGGTCGACACCGCGGTGAGCTTCGACGCGAATTCGATGTTGGAGTATGGCTTGGCGGTGCCCTCGGCCACGACTTTGGCGGCGTTGGTGAAACCGGTCTGCTGCACCCAGAAGATCGCCGGGGCGGTGGTTCGACCCGGGGCGATCAGGTCGCGGATGAACAGGCGCTGCTTCGGCGCGGTGTCGATGCCGGGCAAGCGCTGAGGCTCGACGATGCCGGCGGGAACATCGGTGGACAGCAAGGCGGCGCTGACCGGAATGTTCACACGCTTGCCGCCTTCGATGCTGGCCGCGAACTGCTTCAGCGCCTCGCTTTTAATCACGACGCCGCCAAGGCTGTCCTTGGCTTGCGGGGTACCAGGCGAAGGCTGGCGTGCGAATTCCTGCTCCAGTTCGCCCAGCTGGGCTTTCAGCTGCTTCTCGGCCTCGGTCAGGCTGTTGAACTTGGTCGCCAGTTCGTCGACCGCGTTCTTGGTTTCTTCGGACAGGCTGCCGGCTTTCTTGGCCTCGGCCAGGGCGTTTTCGGCTTGCCTGCTGAAATCGCTGGTGGCCTGCTTGAGCTCGGCGGAAACCTGCTTCAGCAGGTCAGCGGTGTTTTCTGCCATGGGATCTTCTCCGGTTACTTGAGGGCTGCTGCCGAGAACCGCGACATGGCGGCCTGTAGTTCGGCAGATAGAGCGGCCAGGTCGGCCTGGTTGTCGGCAGCGCTGCGCGTACCGGAGGGGGCAGCGCCAGGCGTACCCCCCTTGAGTTCTTGAATAAGGGATCGGCGCTCGGAACGAGGCATGCCCTGTTTGGCTAGGATCGTGTCCAGGCGTCGCGCCGCGACCTGCTGAGGCGCACTGGCCTTCGGGTCTTCCTGGGCTGCATCCGACGGAAGAAGCCCGTCAGCAAATCCGGCCTCTACGGCCGTGCTGCCACCCATCCAGGTCTCAACGTCCATCAGGGCACGCATCGCTGCGGCGTCATCGCCCGTCCTGACCGAGTAGATGTCGGCCAGGGTCGCGTCGATCTGGTCGAGGAAGTCGGCGACCTCGGTGAAGTCGTTTCGGTCGCCAGCAGCGATGGTCCAGGCGTTGTGGATCATCATGAAGCCGGCTCGGGCGATCTGGATTTCATCGCCGGCCATGGCAATGAACGACGCGGCCGAGGCTGCCAAGCCGAGCACCTGGACGGTTACCTTGCCCTTGTGCTCGCGCAGCAGGTTGTAGATCGCCAGGCCCTCGAAGACATCGCCGCCTGGGCTGTTGATCTTCACGGTGATGTCTTTGTCGCCGATGCTGCGAAGTGCGGCGCTGACGCGCTTGGCGGTAACGCCCTCCCCCGTCCACCAGTCCATGCCGATCGGGTCGTACATGGTGATGGTGGTGGAGTCGTCACCAGCTGCCGCCTTGATCGCTGGATTCCAGCGCTCCATGGCCTTGGGCAGTAGATCGGATTCGACGCGCGCGTGCGGCCGCACCGCCGGCGCTGCCGGTAGTGTCTTGAGAGTCATGGGTTACTCCAGGTCAGGCCGCTTTGAGCAGCGGCATCGATATCAGCGCGTGGGCCATCATTGGGCCGTCCGGGTTTCCGGCTTCCAGAGCCTGGGTCGCCAGTTCGACCGCCTGGTTGATGGCCTCTCGGTCGTCGCTGTTGCGCGCCGAGACCAGCCGAAGCATGAATGCCGAGGCCGCCGGGGATACGCCTGCGCTCGGCTTCCCGAGTTGATCCAGAGGTACCAACGCAGACTGGACCGTGTAGGTGTCACCGCCCGGGATAGGCGGCAGGTTCTCCAGCCGGCGCACCTCGTTGCGAGACATCCAGCCATTTTGCAGAGCCGTGTTGTACCAGGCCCCGCGGCCGGCGCTGTCCGCGCGCAGCAGACCTTCCACCGCGAACTCCGCGAAGTAGTCGTCGGCATCGGCCTCGCCGATCAGGCAGCGCGTGATCTCCTGCTCGATGTTGACCAGCAGAGGGCGCAGGCTGTTGGTGAGGAAGTGAAGGTTCTGCGCCTCAACCGAGGCGGCCCAGCTGGACTGCTTGTCCATGTGCCCGACCATGAAAGGCGGCACGCGGAACCAACGGCACATTTCCTCGATCCCGAAAGACCGGGACTCCAGCATCTGGGCGGCCTCAGGGTTCATCGTGATGCCCTGGTACTTGAAGCCTGCCTCCGCCACCATGATCTTGCCGGCGTTCTTCGACCCCATGAACGCCTGCATGCTGGCCCGAAGCTGCTCGCGCTGCTGCGGTGTGATCTTGGCGTCGCTGCTCAGGATGCCGGACGCCTGCATGCCCTGTGCGAACACCTTCGCCGCGGCCTCCTCGATCGCCATCGCCGAGCCGAAGATCTCGCGCCCAGTGGTTACCGGAAGCATCCCGCACACCCCATCCAGGCCAAAGCCGCGGATGTGCATCAGGTTCTTCTCGGGAATGTCGCGGTCCACGCCATTCTCGTTGTAGGTGTACTTCAGACGCCCGTTGTCCTGCCGTTTCACCCTCATGGACTGGGGGAGAAGCGGCACCAGGGCGATGATCCGGCTGCCGATCATCTTCTTCTCGACAAACGCATTACCTCGAAGGCAGATGCTCGCCACCACCAGCAGCATGAAGCGCTGCGGGGTCATCTCGGCGTTTGGGATTCGGCACAGCACACGGAACAGCGGATGGTCTTTGGCAACCTCGCGTGATCCGTCGGGAAGGCGCCGAAAAAGCTTGAGCGGCAGCGTAGAGACGGACTCGGACAGCAGCCTTACGCATGCCCATACCGTGGACAACTGCATGGCCTTGTCGACCGATACGTGCTTTCCAGATGCAGAGCTGCCGAACCATTCTTGCCAAAATGCGCCGTCCTTCAGGCCGATCGGCACCCCGAGCCAGTTTTGCAGCGTAGCCTTCACCCGGCCCGGTTTCTTGTCGGCCATCAGATTCCTACCATGATCGGGTTATCAAAGAAGCCCTGGAGATCACCAGAGCCTTCCGGGTTCAGCGCCATCAGCGAAACAGCATCGAATGTCGACATCAGCGGATCGATCTTTGCCGAGCCGCTGGCCTGCTTGGTAATCGTGATGGCATTGCCTTGCGGAACGACACGGGCATTACCGACACACCAGTTCATCAGCGCGCTGCCGCAGTGGACCAGTTCGCCCCCAGCCACTTTGCGCTCGGTCGTCTTGATCGCGCCGTTGAGCTTCCAGCCCTGCGAGATGGCCACGATCTGCTCCATGGTGATCCCGCGCTCTTGGGTGGTCAGCTCGTCAACGATGTCGCCGATACCGGCCGAGTCCACACCGATTGCCAGCTTCTCCGGCAGCAGGCCGCGGTCCCTGATATCGCAGATGATGTCAGCCACCTGCTGGACGTCATCACCTGGTCGATCAACGACGGTCAGATCGCCCGCCTTCTCGAAGTCCCTCAGCGCACTGGCGATATCCTTCCGCCGCTCGAACACGATGTTGTGCGCCCAGGCGTGAGCCCAGTGGAGCCATTGGCGAGTGAAGGGCTCGCGACCGAGCACAGTCAGGCCGAGCAAGTCGTCAAGGCCGCCTCCGTCGATCCCCACCGTGACCACTTCAGAACGCTGCAGCAGGCTCTCCAGAGTCAGGCCAGCCTCGGCTCCAGCTTCCCAATGATCAGCGCCCGCCCAGCGGTCCGACCGCAGGTCCAGCCCAATCTCGACGTTGAGGTGTTTAGCCAAGAAGCCGCGAATTGCTCCCTCGCCCTCTGCCTGCGCCTCCTGATACTTCTGCTCGATCACCTCCTGATCGACAGAAAGCCCCCAATTGGGGTTTGTCACATGGGCGTTTGCCAGGTCACGATGTTCGTTCCGCTCGATCATCTCTTTCGGGAACTCGTAGATCACCGGCAGGAAGCGCCGGTCCTCGATCTCCCCGTCACGCACTTTGCGCGCATAGTCCAGCTTGGCCTTGAAGGCGCCGGCCGGCGGCTCATCGGACTGGGTGGTGCAGTAGAAAACGAACCCCTCTGGACGTGACGCTAGGCCGCCAGTGGCCTCGACCAGCATCTTCGCCGACTTGGCCTGCTTGCCGAACTCCCAGAGCTCGTCGATGAACACACCAGTCGCTTTCTTGCCAGTGACAGTGGCCGAGTCGGCCGCCACCACCTTCAGGTTTGCCTTGTTCAGGTTGTCGGTGACGATCCGGTTGTATTCCTGCACATGGAACCTGGCCTGCAGGTCTTCGTCCGCATCGATCATGTCCCGGATCGGCTTGAACGCGTTGTCAGCCGCTTCCTTCGTGGGCGCCAGGATCAGGAACTCGCCAGAGGGCCGGGTGTTCAGGATCAGGGCCGTGAGCATGATGCCCGCTGCGATCGTCGACTTGCCGTTCTTCTTGCTCACCATCAGGAAGTAGTTGGTGATCAGCCTGCGGCCGGCGTCGGCGTCGTACGCGCCGAAGAGCGCGGCCACAACATCAAGCACCCAGCTGCGGCAGGTATCCCCCATCAGGGGGCTACCGTCGGCATCAACCATTCGAAGGTTGCAGAACACGTCGAGAGCATCTTCTGCCTGCTCGGGGAAGATGGGCTCCACCGGCACGAGTGCCTGGCCACGGACGATCCTGCTCTCCCAGTCGGGGCACGCGGTAGACCACTTCTTCATTTGACGGCCTTCAAGTGGCGCTCACGCAGCCCGAAGCGGTTGCCGCTAGCTCCCACCTTCGCCGCTTCTTCGAGCTTCTGTTCCTTTTTGCCCATGCCGGACTTCTTGCCGTGAAAGTACGGGAGCGCCGACTGGGCGGCGTTGCGCCGATCAAAGATCTTGGCCTGGGGATCGTTCATCAGCGCCAGTAACCAAACGAGCGGATCATCGGTGTTGGGTAGGTCAACCAGGTCGCCCGACTCGTCACCTGGCGGGTCGGCCTCGAAGGTCTCGCGCTCCGGCTCAGGCTTAACATTTCGGGGCGCCTTTAACTTTTCCAGGGCGGCAACAACGTCAGGGTCTTTGGCGAGCCGAGAACCTGCAGCCGAAGCGCTGCCCGCCGCGTAACCTGCGGCTTCCGCCGCTTCGCGATTCGAGGCTCCAGCAGCCTTGGACTCGACAAAACGGCGCTTTTTCGATGTTAACGCCATTAACAAAAACCTCTGAAACAGGGAAAAATTTCACGCGTGCGGGGGCAGGTGGTCTGGAAGCGAAAAGCCATGAACTCTCGACCCACCCCACCCCACCCCTTGAAATCGGGGAAATGACGTGCTTCAACCGCTTGA
>JAMQCK010000560.1:0-19959 GCA_024196135.1 Pleurotus ostreatus/Saccharomyces cerevisiae fusant | reverse complement strand
AGATTCGGGGCGCGCGGCTCGAGCGGTTGTTCTTCTCCGCGCCTGACCACAACCAGCATACTTGCACGGTCTGCGATAGGCGGCGGCGCTCGAAGGGTCCAAAGCACGATGCGGATCACCAGCACGAGCACGACGACGGTCACAGGCATGGCGATGACGATCACAGGCGAGCGACGGTCGACGCCGAGGACAGCCGTCGCGCCAACGCGGACTCAGACGATGAAGGTTTCGCGGAGGCCTCCGAAGAGGAGGCCACGTCGCCTGCCGCCGGCGACGACCGGGTGCGCCAGGCGTTTGACTGGGCCAAGGAGGGGAAGAACAAGGGTCTGCCGCCGCAGACGGTGCTCGCGCGCGTCATCCGCGAGCTCGAGGATGACTTTACGCACTATAAGGGGTGAGTCAAATTCGATGTTGGGAGGGACTGATTGCTAACGCGCTCTTCAGAGTGTACGTCGAGTTCGCGGACCAGTACAAAGACATGGATGCGGCGTCGGATGTGCGGAAGCGTAACATCCTGGCGCAGCATCTCCGTGAGGTCGTTGATGTTCTGGAGCAGAAGGTGTGTACATCGACCGGGGTGTAGCTTCGCTTTGCTGATTGTGTCAAAGGGCGACCAAATCGCTTCCCTCTACGACTTGCTGAACTACAAGGACAAGCCGGTCGCGGAGAGCGTCGTGCCGCCCAAGGAGAGCAGGCGCTCGGCCCCCGCGTCGTCGCTCGGTCGGTCAGGGGCGTCGGCTCTGCGGAGGACAATGGCGTGAGCGTCTCCCCGGCCAGTGAGCGATATCGAGGGCCTCATTGAACGTGGAACGTGAACGCTGGCATCCCAGAACGTGAAATCAATCTGTTGCATGGACACTAAGTATCTTCCTTCTATCTTACGCATTTCTTGGTCAAGCAAGTATCTTATGAGCCTCAGGCGCATCATCTACATGTACCATACCATTACCTACCGACCCGACCCTCCCCATGCCGTCGTATGCAGTATGTTGGCGTTGAATACTATCACTTGATTGAATTAATGAGGTTCCGGCCTAGCTCAAAACGAGTCAACGTACAGTCAGGCTTGCGTGCAAGCGCATCCCTTCATCGGTTATCATGCCTAGTGTCCATCTGCAAGTTGAGACGCATAGGGACGTGGGATGTAGCGCCATGAAAACGAAGATACATACTCTTGTACGCGTAATCGTGTCTGCGGTAGGTTCCATCCTTGCCGCCTCTGCATCCTCATTTATGGCATGTTTAATTCGCAAGTAAACTTGGCTAGAAGAGATCCATGTGGTACCATTTTCCCTCCTCAGTCTGCCCCAGTGCCGCCTTCGCCCTCTCAACGTACTCCTCGTTAGAGGCAAGGTCGCGCTTCTCTGGCGACTCGTTTGTGGCAATGTACCACAACGTCGTTAACTGGCCATGTGGAAAGAGGGGCCAGAAATCATATTCACCGTCTCTACCAGTATACGGTTAGGGACTGTCGAAGAGGATGGTGCACCACTCACGGGAGGCCGGCTTTTCGGAGAAGCTGCAAGCCATAGCTGAGGTGATCTAGACAAGGCTCGCCAGTTCTTTCCTCGGCAAGACGCATAAGCGCGCGTGCGGGCACAATCCATCCAAAGCCATATCTAGGATAAACATCTGGAAGGCGGAGGTTTCGCAGTTTAGGCGTTTCGTCGATGAGTAAAGGAAAGCCGCGTCGAGAGAGCCGTTTCCTACACTTGTGAGACAGCACGTCGCGCGGTGGAAAGGAGGACTGACTTGGCAGACATGTCCAGTTGTACTTCAAGAGGCTAAAGCAGAGACCGAAGAAGCGGTTCTCTTGTAAGTGCTGTTTGTACGGAATTGGTCCTGTGTGCACAACAGGCTTGGTGGTGAAGAGTAGAAGTGCGATAATCGGAGTCAGAGTCGAGTGGTTTGGGTCAAATTATGTGTGCGCTGCGGGACCGACCATCTTTGAACACACGTGCCTGTCATGCGTTCGTCACGACTTCTAAGCTGAAAGCAGCTATCTCGCATATCAGTGCATGTATATTCTACAGGTAGCCGATGCAGTGACGAAGGAGTACGCCATGGATGTGAAGGATACCGTACGGCCACCGCGTAAATTCAGATGGTGAAATCCAACTTCAGGCCAAAATGGTCACTGTAAGGAATATACTTCGAGGGCGCGCCGGGCTTCGGTACCTCAATCTGTCGAGGGCGCATATTCTTCATTTCATGCGCCTTGAGGGCCACCATTGCCACTTTGTCCAGTCTACCCCATCTCTGCGTGTCACTCCTCCACCCCATGTCGCTCCCTCGAGCCTGGCCTCTCCATGCAACGCAACCCAGGCATCAACCAGCCCATTCTTGTCGAGGAGCATATGGTCTGCGGGACTGATGGCATTGAAGTCTCCCGCGATCAGCCGTCCGCTACACCCGGGCTCGCGCAGGAGGTTGGCGAGTATTCCTAGCTGCGCGGCGCGATACTGGAAAGTGTGGCCGAGTGAGTCCAGGTGGACGTTGATGAGGCGGAAGGTCACTGATGGGGCGTACGAAGGAATGATGTCCACAGCGAGTGCGCATCGCCTGTATTTGCTGGGAAGGGTGATGCGAGAAACGGGGCCGAGGATCTATTTGTTCCCGAATGCTTCTTCGGGCTCCCTCTCGCCCGCCTTCGCCTTAGATGACGCCAAGTCAAAGGCGAAGCGTTTCCTCGCTAGTAGTGTGATGTTCGCGAAGGGCACGTCCTCGAATGAGGTTCGGTCCTCCGCATCTGTTGCCAGAAAGGCTTCGCGGACCTTGGGATTGGCCAAAATAGCCGAATGAACGTCAGACGTGACCTCCTGTAGGAACAGGATATCTGGGGGATGGGTCGCCTCAAGAATATCGTTGAGCAGTGAATGCGCTCGCGCAATTGGACGAGGGGAGAAGGCGTCCAAGTTCTGCGTTACAAGCGAGAAGCGGGTTGGAGGTATGGGCAACTCCTTCACCTGAGTAGCTGCGAGCGCGGGGGAGATCGGTTTCCAAGCCCGCTGAGGTGGCCTGAAGGCTGATAGCGTGCGTTGCACGATCTGGCTGGTGGCCATCGTATCAGGGAAGAGGCGGGAACGTGAGAAGCGTTGGTCTCGGCTTTACAAGCCAAAGTGGTAAGAGGATTATAGTGACCGATAGGACCCTAACTGACAGTCCACTTTATGCAGGCTTCAGAGGATACTAGGCCATTCAATGGTCACCGTGAGAGTCAGGAAGCAAGGCCAGGTTTTACGCCGGCGCTTGCGAAGGTGATTTGATCGCGCATGCGCTCATCACTGTTCCCTTCACTTCTTACTTCTAACCACCATCTCGACAGCTTGCTCTCAGTGCGGGGGCAGGCAGCAAATGAAGTCTGAGGAACGAGAGGGTCAACTTCGATGGGATGAAAACGCGGACATCATCATGGCCTCCCCGCCTCCGAGTAAGCGTCGCCGGATCGACACGACAGTGGCGGCATTAGACCTCGTCTCCGACATCAATCTGGAGATTGGACTGCGCCAGCGACTCGCGGAGACCATAGAGTCGCGCCTGACATGGGCGCTGCTGCTGAAGGAAACTCTGGAACGAGGTGCGTGCGCTACTTCTGCCCTATCGCGTCCACTCAGGCTCCCTAGAGGCATCCAACTCCGCTGCTGTGCCCGACTCGTATGAGGAGGCTGCGTTCGAGGCGCTAGCGACCATAGATAGCAACGTCCAAGTACTCTTCGAGCGCGAACCCTCTCCCCCGCCACTCGTCGACCTCGAAGCGAGAGGGAATGGGCGTGGCCGCCCTTCGAATGCACGGGCGCGACAAGCGAGCTCCATCGACAAGCCAGAGTTCCTCTACCTGCGTGCCACCACTGCAGAGGGTGCCCCTCGCACCTTCGTCATGTCCTGTCCCGCGTGTAACCGCACGACCTTCACCAATCTTCAAGGCCTGTACAACCACGCGCGCCTCGCACACCAACTGGCGTGGGGGACGCACGAGGAGTGCATCCGCGCTGCCGCGCGCCTGGTTCCCGAGGACGAATATGTGCGCTGGGACTTCTCGCGCGGCATACAAGTCGGGAACGGCTCTGGAGGCGGGATGCTACCGGGGCTGCGCACGCTCTTCCAGATGGCGGTCGGAGAACTGGAGGAACAGCGTGCGGCGGAAGTGAAGAGGACGGAGAGCGTACTTCTCACGCGTACGCTCGGACTGCACGGCGACTCGCCAGCGCTGGCACCCTTCCTGGGTCGGCAGGTCAAAAAGCGAGAGATCAAGACCGTCAACGAGGATGCGGATGTTGATATCGACGGAGTGGAGGAGGATATGCGACGTCTTAGGGTGCGAGTCCCTCGGCAAGGGAGGGGCACAGTTCCGGAGACAACACAGGAGGAGACTGCAGCCTCAAACGCCATGGTCGTCGACACCGGCCCTTGTGCCAAGCATGGCGAAGGCAGCCGCTTCCACATCAGCTCCCGCATAGTCATAGCAGACCGTAGTCTGTGGATCCCTGAAGACAAGCGAGCAAGCATGCCCCCTGGCCACACCCACAAATGGATGGTGTCCGTCGACGCACCGTCCTACAGTCAACATATCACTACGATCCTCCGTTCTGTGATAGTGACCAAGGCGGCTGAACAGCCTGCGGACGCGACGGCCTCTACATCTACGCCTACACAATCGACAGCTGGGACTGCGGCAGCGTCTGCAGTGGACGTCGCATACTCGTCAACATCCACTGCTACCGAGCCTCCCTTCATCGTGCGCGGAACCGCCTCTGCCCCGTTCCTCGCGCGTGTTGAACTGGTATTTGGTGCGCATATACCAGGTCGAGACGATCAACGCGAAGTGTACGAGCATTGGGTCAACGTGCGTATATGCACCTGCTCTTTGAACGAAAGTCTGACCGACCATCTACAGCTCGATCCTCTTCGCCGCGGGGCGCCAGTACTCGGAGATGAGCAAATCGTGGACGTCGACCTCGATCGCGGGACTGTCTTCCTTCCCAAACGCGATGACTACACGCCCGTGGGCAGTCGAGCGCTGTGGGATGGGGAAATCGCCGGCGCCGCCGGCGAGGGCAAGGCAAGGACGGCTGCTCGCAAACAGCCTCGAACGGACGGTAAAGAGGGTGCGTTCTCTCTGACAGGCGTCCTTGTTCTCCGAAGGCCGTGGTGCATCAGAAAACAAAGCTGACCTAGATCATCAGACTACGAGGTCGCGCTTGAGGAACTCGTCAAGCGCTTCCCGCTCGTCATGACAGACGTGAAGCCTGCTGGCGGTCGTGCTCGTAATCCCACTTTCCCGTATACGGTCACGCCTACGGCCGCGCAGTTCTGCCAGCTCATAGCCGGAAAGCGCAAGGCCATCGAGGTGAGCTCTACTTTCGTACGCAGGGTCCACCGGAGACTAAACATGCTTCTAGTGGGCTCGCGCTCGCGCTATGCGCGATGCGTACATGGCCTCTTGCGAACCGGATGACATGCCTCTCAGCGTTGCAGATGTCTTCAGCTGGCTGCAGGAGAATGGCTACAGTATCCGTCCAGCAACAGCCGCCACCGACCAAGCCAGCGTTGCGGATAAAGACGAGAAGGCCAACGGCAAGCGCTCGCACCAGCTGCAGCACTGCGACATCTGTGGCTTCTACGTCCGGCTGCATCCAGATCCCGTGGACACGTCGCGATCTGCTCGCAGCGCGTCAGTAGCGTCCGTCAAGACGGAGGAAATCGTCATAAGCCTCCAGACATCTGCAAGCGTGCCCGCCATACCGGATGCACCGCCTGTGAAACGGAGGCCCGGACGACCGAAGGGGTCGACGGCAGCGAATCGGGCGAAGGCGGCGGCTGCGAATGCCAGCACGCGCGGTAGCAGTGTGAGCAGCACCAGGGGCAGCACACTGCGTGAGGGCAGTGTCAGCACGGTCAAGCACGACGATGATGCGCCCTTTGAGTGCAGCCTGGTTGCGAAGAAGGACCAGCTGCGTACACGCCCGATAGTGGACGTGGAGGAGTGGTTGCGGCGCCGGCCTAATGTCATCGACACGCTCACGGTGCCGCGCAATACGACGTGGATGGGACCGGCGGACTTTCGCGAGTTGCCGCGTGTGGTGGATCCGGCGCTCATGCGTGCCGTCTGGCGTATCGCGCGTGTGCAGAAGCTGCCTACGCTCCCGCCCTTCCCGCGTACAGCACCGCCTGCGCCATATCTTCCTCCTACCGAGCTCGCTGACTGCCTGGCACCAAGCGCACTGCTCACACTGGCGACACGTGCATTCGCGAAAGCGGTCCTGCAGTGTGGGCTGGACACGGCTGCGAACGATCTGCGGGTGCTGAAGCGCTCGCTCGTGGGTGCTTCGATGAGGAAGAAGAAGAATCTGGCAGCGGACGTTCGCGCGAGGCTATTGACGCCGACGCATGTGCTGAGAGGGCTAGTGGCGAAGGGTGCAGTGCCGCCAGATGTGCTGGGGTCTGCGCTCTTCATGACGGTGGCGCGAGTCGGGGTGCTACACGAGGGTGGCGGCCAGCAGTCGCAGGACATGTCATCCCAATATGCTGCTGATAGCGGCCCAGTAGCATCGGCATCGCGACAACAGGGAACGACGGGCGCTACGACGCCTGCACCTGGGTACTACGCCGCTGGGGGCCCGGTGGTCCTACGACCTCCGACGACCCAATGACGGCCAGTACTCTATATCGTATCTTTATCAATATTAATTCAGGCTCACTGTCTTGCAGTCTTCAGCCGTATGCTCTCATTTCCAGTGCGTCCGAAAGCCTCCGAAGATTGTCGTTTTGGAAAGTCGAACACTCACGTGCCCATCTTTCGGCATTCACCGACGTTGGAGCAACTCGGTCTTCCAGCACTTTCTTCACCTCTAACTTTGTCGCTAGCGCGAAAGCACGAGAACTGTCCTCTGACATGCATTTGTCAACTGAATGGCCTTCGAAGACGGTGTTTCGTATGACAACATTCTGCAGAGCCTGCAGTTCCACCGCGACGTCAGAGCCCATCCCCCGCAATAAAAGCAGGACGGCATATCTCAGATCCAGTCTTCCCTTCGCCTCTGCCGCTTAATCTTGTTGTGCTTTCCTGAGTGATCTCAAAAGACAGCGAGTGTCGTGTCACCCATCATGGCAAGGTCGGACACTTCCTCTACGCTCTCAGCCCAGTCCCAACGGATATCTGAAGTCGATGAGTCGCTCGAGCGCATCCAGTCTCGAGAGTACGAGTCCCAGCGCGCATTGGACGAGAAGCCGGATCCGTATCTCGTCCTCTTCAGTGAGAACGACCCGGATAACCCGCAGGTGCGTGGTCCACACGCTGATTGTGTTCTCAAACTGACGGATATGGGTCAGAACTGGTCCAAAGTAAAGAAATGGTATCTGACTACGGCTAGTGGCCTACTGGTCCTGAACGCCACCTTCGCGAGTTCTGCTCGTAAGCGTATTACTTCAGCATACAAGACCCATGCCTGATCATCGCCTCAGCTTCCGGTGTAATACAGCAGATGATGGAAGAGTTCACGTTCTCGAGGGAGGCCGGCGTACTCAGTGAGTTTACCGCATCTATCATGACCTTCCTTGACTCACTAAGGTGCAGCCATATCATTGTTTGTCGCGGGATACTGCATCGGACCCTTGCTCTGGGGACCTTTGTCTGAACAGTATGGTCGGCGCATCCCCTTCTTGATATCCTTCTTCGTATACACCGTACGTGACCCTCTTCGAAGGCTGTGTGCTCATGAGCTCAATCTTGCACAGTGCTTTCAAGTGAGTTGCGCGCTTTCTCCTAACACCGCGTCCATCATCCTCTTTCGCCTCCTCGGTGGCCTGTTTGCATCTGCGCCTTTGACAAACTCAGGGTATGCTGCGTTCTCCTCTCGAAGGTCTTCTACGTCTGACTGGTATCACGCTCTTAGCGCGCTTGTCTCCGATATATGGAATGCTAAGATTCGTGGCAAGGCGATGGCCGTATTCACCCTTGCTCCCTTTGCGGGTCCGGCGCTTGGTGCGTCAACAAAGCCGTCGCAAGGTAAACTTGGACTAACATAGATACAGGCCCGACTGTCGCTGGCTACATGAACGTCGCCGGCGTGTCATGGCGCTGGCTGTTCTGGCTGCTCACTATATTCGTGCGTCTCGTCATTCAATAAGCTCACCACCTCGACTGACCCCCACCTACAGGCGGGAACATGCTGGCTGATTATTCTATTTACTATCCCGGAAACCTTTGCCCCCGTGATTCTCGCCAGGAAGGCGAAGCGCCTCCGCAAGGTTACTGGCGACGATCGGTACTACGCTATGATCGAGACGCAGAAGACCACCTGGTCGACGCGCGCGGAACGCATCCTCACTCGTCCCTTCAAGATCCTCTTCCGTGAGCCTATGCTTCTGGCGATAACTACGTATACGAGCGTACGTTCTTTCCCGATACACACTTTGGCGAACATCTACTGAACGCGTGCCTTAGTTCATCTACGGATGCTTGTACTTGCTCTTCGAGTCATATCCAATCGTGTTCGAGCAAGGACATGGGTTCAACACGGGTGCGACTGGCTTGACGTACTTGCCCATCGCTGTCGGTGGATTCATTGCCGTGTGCATGGTGAGTACCGACGACATATATACAGCCCAATTGCACACTGACGCTACCCCAGAACATCTTCTACTTCAACCCAAGATACGAGCGCACGCTCAAGCGCCGCGCACCCGAGCCTGTACCGCCCGAGAAGAGGCTGGAGATGGCCCTACTTGCGGCGCCGCTCTATGCGATCTCTTTCTTCTGGTTCGGGTGAGTGGAATCATGATCGACTACGCTGAACGTTCACTAACTTGGGCGCAGATGGACCTCGTATCCCACCATCTCCTTCTGGTCTCCTTTGATCGCCGGAGGCCTCATGGGAATGTCGATCTGCCTGCTCTTCGTGAGGACCTTCCCCGCGACTTGGCCGATGGCGCTGACGCTCGATCTTTCCCAGATGAGCTTGTTCAACTACATCATCGACGCCTATCTACACGCTGCCGCGTCCGCCCTCGCGGCAAACACCGTCTGTCGTTCCATCTTCGGCGCTGCGTTCCCTGTACGTCGTTTTTCTTTCGTATGGGTCGACGCTGGCTCACCAAGTCGACAGCTTTTCGCGATGCAGATGTACAACGCACTCAATCCTCGATGGGCGTCCTCGTTGCTTGGCTTCGTCGCTGCGGCCATGATCCCCATACCTTTCATCCTGATGAAGTTCGGCGCAACACTTCGCGCGCGCTCGAAGTACGCGCCATGAGCCTATGGCGAATATCTGGCCGGAGCGCGACTCAACTAAACATGAAATACCCACCACGCCACACAAAGCTGTATCATAGACCTGTAGAACTTTGAATACTGTACACAACTGTATATACTACATCAATGCAACGGGCTTCTCTGGAGTCACACCGTGAGGTCAGAGCGTGAAGCGGAAGTCTGGATGACGGTCGCCAATCGGCGCGCGTGTCTTTCCTGCCGCCACCAAGTCAAGATATTGCTGTATGTTTCCTTGTCGCCGCCCTTCCCTTCGGGCTTTATTCTCCCAAAGGCAGTAACATCTAGAAATGATCAGCTAACTGAAGGCCGGTGCAATTTTGAGGGCCCGTACACATTGGCGGCAATCAGGATCCATGCCAGGGCGACGAAGGTCAATGCGATGGTGTGACCCTTGATATACTTTGGCTTCTGATCTGGCGGTAGATGAGCGTCGGCGAGTTACCAGGCCATGATGAGGGCATACCTTCGGTGTACACGAACGTTGCCAAGAATCCGCTGTCGCTCATGAGTGACTGAGTACATGGGAGACAAGGTAGCTCACGCAGCATTGGCGATAGCCAGTTGCATCGCTGTAGTCGTCGCCTTCTTGTAATGTCCGCTTGTATTGTTGGGCAAAATCGACCTATTCCAAGAGTCAGACTTCAGGTCAAGCCGAAGACGGAAGGAGCGCACAGAATGCAAGGCCCAGATGGGTATCTGCAAAAAGTGATCTATCAGTCCTCGCCTCATTCCAAAGGCAAGGGTGCCCAGCGACTCACATCCCAGCGGCCATCAGGAAGACAGCTGCGTAGCGTTCATAGTCATTCGTGGCACGGATCGCCAGAGCGTAGCCTACACTGCGACTGAGCACGAATGATTGTTTACATGGGAAATAGCACACGTACCTATGATAGGCATTGGTAAACAGATCAAGATGCAGGGCCCTCTGCATTTGAAGCGGTCGCTGATGTAGGCGACGACAACTGGCACGAACTGTCAAGCCTCCGACAAGACAATCGCACGAAAGGTGCGACCTACCGGTCAGCACGGCGGCAGGGACGTAAGGGGGTACTGTGAAGCGTCAGCACTAGCTTCTGCCCTGATAATTATAAAACTTGCCAGTGTGTAGTTGAGCAGCTGCTCCGGAGTAGCCAAGGCCAGCGATGATGGTAGGTCTGCAAAATTTGAGTCCCGAGCGAAACACGAGATGTGTGCAGCGCACAGGAATAAGGAGTAGCTGTACAGCACGGTGTTGAAGCCTGGCAGCTGTGTCAGTTTAGCTCGGCTTCGCTCACGGTCCGCGACGCACCGAAATATGCGAGAGCTGTATCCCGAGCCAGATGTCAGTGGTTATGTCAATGGATAGTCATAGACATGCCTGTGAGCCATGTTTGCACGTCTGTCGCTCCTTTGCGTTATCGCGTCAACGACCGGTTGACGAAGGAGTCGTATCCGAGCGCACCTCTGACAACTTCACGCCACTCAAAGCGCTCCTCTTCCTCGTCTATAAGGTGTTCCGCCACGGGGCGAACAGCCACGTCGACCTCAGCCTTCTTTGCATCACCGGTGGAGCTTGAGGCTTGCGAAGGATCTGGCCGTGCAAATTCAGGCGAAGGGGCTCCATCAGCTTTCATACGTCGCACTGGCACGGCCGTCAGCATGAGTGATATGGTCGAACAGGGAATAACACGTACAAGCATGCGCTCTTTCTTCGTCTGTAAAGAATTTGGCCGACTGCAAGTCGGCGGGAAGGATGAATGCCGCGCCCGAGGCAAACAGAATGGTGACAATGCCCTCGAGAACTTGGCAGTGTTATGTCAGCATCGACGACGACTATTATATATCGACGCACTGAAGATCCAGCGCCAGCCAGCTTGACGAGGTCGTCAGAGATATGAATACGATCAGGATATTGGCCTACCAAGTCCGCCGATGCCGTCCATCTTCATAATCGCGGTGGCGAGTAAGCCTGGTTAGGCGAGAATCAGCCAGTGTCGCTATATAGGCGATGATATGCAAACCTCCGAATGCGCCAGCAATGGCAGCTGAAGCCCATACTCGTCAATGTTTTGACACGTAAGGGGTTGTGGCGTACTGACCGAATGAGTAGAATATACCAACACTAACGCGTAAGTCATAAATTTCAAGTGAGTGAGAGTGAGTGAGAGCGAAGGCAATCGTACCGCAGCTGCAGCTCATGTCGCTTGTAGAGGGTACTCAAGTACAGGACCTGCGAAAGGTCAACAATGCATCACGCAGACCATTCGTGTTACGCACTATGCCAGGTAAGATTCCGCCTTCGCAGAATCCAATGGCTAAGCGTATTGCGATCAGACCTCCATAGTTTCGGGCGAGACTGGTGAGGACCGTCACGACGCCCCACGAGGCGACAAGGAAGGGTAGCCATCGCTGCGAGTGTCAGCGATCACAAAAGAAAGCTAGAGGGTATCTTACATTAGCTTTGAATTTCTTCATTACCCAGTTGGAGGGCAGCTCGACGAGTATATATCTGCTGGCCGTCAGAAAAGGGAGATAGGCTCAAGAGTCAGATGACCTACGTAGCGAAGAAAACTGTATGGATTGAACGCGTTATCGTCTCATCTAGCCATAAGAATAAAGCGCATACCTGCAAGGACGACATTGAATTGGGTGTCCTTGAGATGTGTGTCCGCTTCGAGCCCAGCGATCCTGGATAGATGGTCAAACTGCCTTGGCGATTCACGCACAAGCTGCATACGAACCTGGCATTCCCTATGTTGCTCCGGTCGATGAAATTGGCGAGCCATAGCTGGAGATTGCTCGTCAGACGCTAGTAGCCCTGCGTAACACTGAGAACACCTACCAAAGACAAAGGAGGCAAAACATGCAGATCGAGTTTCCACAACACGCGCTTCGTCAGTTCGTCGTTAGCAGCCATCCCGAGTAAGCGAGCACCCGAAAGGGAGGGGAGAAAAGGAGACGACGGTCATCCGCGCGCCTTTATACTATAATTTATAGCGCCTGACCGACGCATGACCTAAGGCGGCTCCGTAGCCTCATCGGCTGCCCAATCTTGTCGAGTCCGCTGCATCGTGGAAAGCGCAGAAAAGTGCATTGCGAAGCTTAAGACAAGGCGTCAATGAGCTGTGAATGCAGTCTGCTGACCTTTTCGGCGTGCGTGAGTTGCCCGCCTATCATGAGCCCTCTCGCACGCAGAAAGTGGTCCTGAACATCGAGTAAAGCACGACGAAATGGCGGACATAGCACAGACGCTTCTCATGCTCTGTTCCTCTCACGAACACTGAAGTTAGCGCGATAGCCCCAGATATAGCAGGCTGAGAACGTCGTAAGCCCTTCGTTACCCCTGAGATGTGGCTTGCGCCCACCTGCTCGGGTCAAGCTCACTGCATCTTCCATTCAACGCGGACACGCCCATATGCGAGGTAGACGAAGTCGTCAATTCGTAAACAACAGGGAACAAAATACTTAGGATAGGTGCATGTACAGTAATAGGTGCAAGACTCCGTCGACCAGATGATTGTGCGAGCACGTTCGCAGCCGCGTAAATTATGCGAACGCATCCGCAAGGAACGCCTCGATCTCCTTCTTGTGCTGGACCTGGAAGATAGGAGAGATACACGTCAGCACATTCACTGCTTTTTAAACTCGGTACCCAACTAACCTTGGAACCAGTAGCAACCGAGCTCGTCGGCTCGCGGCCGGCGTACTTGGGGTACTTGCCCTTGTGGTGCTGCGTCTGGCCACCCGCCGTGTAGATGCGTGGCCCGACGTAGCTCCATGCGCCGTTGTTCAGCGGCTCCTCCTGGCACCACATGAGCTCGGCGTTGGGGTACTTGTCGAGGTGCGGCGTGATCTAAGGGCACGGTCAGCAGACTGGGTTGGCGCTCAAAGCAAGGACACGTACCAGGTCATATGGGAACGGCGAGATCTGCTCGACACGGCTGATCGCGACGTCCTTGATGCCCTTCGCCTCACGCTCAGCAATGAGCGTGTGGTACACCTGACCCGTGCAGAGGATGTGTTTCCTGATCTCCTCAGGCGCGACGAGCTCATCTGTGTGCGCCTCGGGGATGTAGCGCTGGAAGTTGGTCTCGCCGACCATCTCAGACAGCTCCGAGCGCGCACGCGGGTGACGCAGGAGCTGCTTGGAGAAGAACAGGATGAGCGGTTTCCTGAAGTCGCGGTGGATCTGGCGACGGAGGACGTGGAACTGGGAGCATTGTCAGCGCACTCTGGCCATATATGACCGTCAAGGTACTCACGTAGTTGGCCGGCGTCGTGGGGTAGACGACCTGCATGTTGCAGTCCTGATGCTGGCGCTCAATCTTATCCGGCGTGGGGAACACGTTCGGGTGATCGTCGCACAGCTGCAAGAACCGCTCGATGCGCGCGCTCGAGTGCTCCGGGCCCTGACCATCATAGCCGTGCGGCAAGCTCATCACGAGCCCCGTGCGCTGGAGCCACTTGCGCTCACCAGCAGCGATGAACTGGTCGATGATGCACTGCGCGTTGTTCGCGAAGTCACCGAACTGCGCCTCCCAGATGGTGAGGGCGTCGGGCGAGACGAGCGAGTACCCAAGCTCGAAGCCAAGGCAGCCGAACTCAGACAACGACGAGTTGCAGACGGTTACGGAGGCCTGGTTGCCGCCGAGGTCGTTGAGGGGGACGTACTTCGACTCGGTCTCCTGGTCGTGGACGACAGCGTGGCGCTGCGAGAACGTGCCACGCTCGACATCCTGGCCAGACACGCGGACGTGCACACCCTCGAGGGCGAGGGAGCCAAGCGCGAGCGCCTCAGCGGTGGACCAGTCGATGTTGTTGCCCTCCTCGACCGTCTTGCCACGATTGGTGAGGATACGGGTGAGGTTCTTGTGCGGGTGGAAGCCGTGGGGGAAGGTCGAGATGGCCTTGCCGATGCGCTTCAAGGTCTCCTCTTCCGACCCAGTGACGCGCGTCGGGAGCGTCTCTTCCGCGAGCTGCTTGGGAGAGGGGAAACCCTGCCACGCCGAAGAGAGCCACTCCTTGCTCGTCGGGACGTAGTCCTTCGCGCCAGCGGCGGCCTTCTCAAGCATGCCCCAGACCCACTTCTTGTGCTCCTCGATGTCCTTCTCCGTGAAGGTGCCGCGCTCGACGAGGAACTTGGAGTACTTCGTCAAGGTCGTCGGCTGCTTTGCGATCGCCTTGTACATCCGCGGCTGAGTGAACGCCGGCTGGTCGGTCTCGTTGTGACCGTGGCGACGGTAGCAGACGATGTCGACAACGACGTCACGCTTGTACTTCGCACGGTAATCGGCGGCGAGCTGGCAAACAAAGTTGACAGCCTCGACGTTGTCGCCGTTGACGTGGAATATAGGAGCGTCGATGGACTTGGCAATGTCGGAGGGGTAGGGGGTCGAACGGGCAAAGCGAGGGTCGGTGGTGAAGCCGATCTGGTTGTTGACGATGAGGTGAATGGTACCGCCAACGCCATAGTTGGGGAGATCATGCATGCCCATCGTCTCGTAGACAACACCCTGGCCGGCGAAGGCAGCGTCACCGTGAAGGAGCACAGACATGGCGGTGTTGTGGTTCTGGTCGTCCTTCTCAAAGTGCTGGATGGCGCGGGTCTTGCCGATGACAAGCGGGTCCTCCGCCTCAAGATGGGAAGGATTCGCCACGAGTGAGAGGGCTACCTTCTTGCCTGAGGGCGTTGGGCGCACGTAGTTGGCGCCAAGATGGTACTTGACATCACCGGCGGGCTCATCGCCTTCCGCTCCAGAGAACTCGTTGAGGATAGCCTCGATGGGCTTCCGGATGACGTTGGCAAGGACGTTGAGACGTCCACGATGAGGCATGCCAATGTTAACGTGCTTCACGCCGTGGTCGACAGAGCGGTCGATGAGGGCCTTCATACCTGGGATAAGGGACTCGCAACCCTCCAGACCGAAACGCTTCTCGTTCGGGTACTTGCTGGCGATGAACTTTTCGAACGACTCGGACCAGATGAGACGGTCGAGGATCATGCGCTTCTCGTCGACACTGTAATTCCACGGCTTCGGGATCTCGACGCGCTCACGGATCCAGTCGCACTGCTCGCGATCGGGGATGTGCACGTATTGGATGCCAACGTGACCGCCTGTAATGCATATGAATGGGGGGCGTTTCGCAGATTACTGGGAACGCACAGTATATCCGTTTGCACAGTTTGATGATCTCGCCGAGCTTCATCGTTTTCCTGTCCTCCGTAGCGAAGTGGGGAAGGATACCCGGGCCGAGGGTGATGTCCTTGTCGAGATCGCGCTCCGTGAAGCCATATCGGTGGAGCTCGAGCTCAGGAGGGCGGACATCGGCGAGGTCCGCGTCGAGGATTCCAAGGGGATCCAAGTCGGCGACGTGGTGGCCGCGGACTTGGTATGCGCGGACGAGGAGTTGAACCTTTTGATCGAATCGTCAGCAAGTCGGTATACGACCAGATGTTTTGCCACGCACCTTCAAATGGTCATCAAGCTCGCCCTGGCCAGCATGGAGAGCTGGCGTCACGCCGTCGGTAGGCAGCAAGCGCGGGGGAGGCGTGAAAGCCTGGCTGCTCGGCAGGCCCTTGGCGAGGCCGGAGAAGTAGACGTTCCAGGAGGCGTGGACGGAGTTCGGGTCCTGCTTCCAAAGACGGTACATCTCGTCGGCGTAGTACGCGTTCGTGCCATTCGCGAATGGGTCGTTCGGGGACGGCGGTTGCGCGGCGGGCGTCGCGAGCTCCCGGCGGATCGCGCTGGTCGGGAAACGCGTCCGCGGGGCGCCAGCGCTGAGAGCAGCGGGGGAGCGCTTTGCAAGCTGCCTTGTCAACATGTTGAACGTCGGCTAGCCCACCTTCCTGAGGTGTTTCGTGGTGGAGAGATGGAGGTTCGGGACAAGATGAAGTTTCGCGCGCGCACTTAAACGGAACAACGTCATTGGCTGCCGGCGCCGACTTGCGCCGACGCCGTTCCCCGCCTCGCCGACGCCTCAAACTTATTCTCGCCGACGTTAGGAAGGTTGTTGCTCCTTATCCTTGTCTTTTACAACCACTACTGAGCTTTGATAACAGTATTAGCAGGATGTCCAGAGAGAGCAGTTGATTAGCTCCAAAGGGAAAGCTTTTGGAAGACTGAGTCGTCGTTCCGAGCAGCTCTACTTCCTCTGCGTACAATGTGTGATCAGACTCGTACGTAGGGATGTGCCCCAGCATCGCCCCCAATGCTTCCACATACGGGAGTCGCTGGCTGTAAGCTACGCATCGCTGGCAATCACATGCAACGTGATGGCGCTCGGAGGGGAACGGTAGGGGGTGTACCATACAACCTCGTGCAGGGCCCTCAAGAGGATTGTCGCTCAAAAGCAGACGAGGCGACGGTTACGAAGTCGAACATGAACGCACGGAAAGGTCAGACAGAAGGCGGAAAGCAGAAACGAACAGTGTCACGTGCATATAGCGTGTATTGCACGTGGCTCAAGGTGTTTCCACGCCCCTAACTTGTGCAGATCCGTCTCCAACCATGACCACGCTCGAAGCCATCGCCTGGATCTCATCAAAATTCAAGAAATCCTCGAGAACGCTATGATTCGGTCCACCAACAGTGAATAGACACGTCTAATCCTCGGATGGGAAACGTCGCAGGTCCCATCGCATCTCGCCATGATGTCCCAAGCTTCCGCATGGTCGACTGTTCCCTTGACCTTGACGCGGCGCGCTGCAGATGCCAAGCCTTCCCACTGCTATTATGGTCACTTGCTAAAGCTTTACACCCAGAACAGTTTAGCGAAGAGCAGGATTGAACGATCCTAGACGACAAAAATCATCTTCTTGTCCAGCACTTCTCTAGGAACGAACGCGTCCTAATCAACCCTTTCCAAACATACAAAACATATTCGACGCTTAATCCTATGCTTTTTCCTCCTCAACGGCCCGCCATACTCTCAGTCCAAAACGTCTGCGGGCCGCTCGTCGCGATGAGGGAAAAGCTTCGGTCGCTAAACGTCGTCCAGCCATGCGGTCTCGACTACGTATCAAGGGACCGCAGAGGTATAAGAAGAGAGGTAGTCGAGTCGGCTACTGCAGCCTGCTCTTTCTTTTCCCCTCGTCTGTCTCGTCATGGTGTCTCTAACTACTTTGCTCGGTCGTGCTCCAGTGCAGAAGGAAAAGCGTTCGGTGAGAACACACCCTGGTCGTTGGTACTTGACCGACACCCCCTTCTAGAGGAAGACGAAGCGCGCCACGGAGATTTTCGTCTCCCCTGACGGCTCCGACAACAATGCCGGGACAATTGACGCGCCGCTCGCGTCCATCCAGGCGGCCGTCGACCAGGCCTCCGCAGGCGACACCATCTACTTGCGCGAGGGCACGTACACGCCCACCGAGAACATCCAGATCAAGAAGAGCGGCACTTCTAGCGCTCCGTACACCATCTCGAACTACGAGGGGGAGAGCGTGTTGATTGATGGCGAGGAGCTTCTTTAGTGAGAATGTTCAACTGCGCTGCGCTACCCCAAGATGATGCTTACAAGAGCATAGCACTCCGGGCGAGCTTGACTCCAGCATACCGAGTTCTGACCGTGGCGTATTCCATGTCGAGGCCGACTACTGGGTATTTAGCGGTCTTGAGATCGCCCATGGCCCGTACGCCATCTACGCGGACAACTCCAACAACAACATCTATCGGAACTTGATCACAAGGGATAATTACGAGACAGGTATGCTTGATTACCTTTGGCGGCGTGTCGTACTGATCTGTGCAGGTCTGCAGATTCAGGGCGAGTCGAGCAACAATCTCGTAGAGAACCTAGATAGGTAAGTTAACTTTCCTTGGGACACTTCTTCGTACTGACAGATGTCTAGCTACGGCAATCACGACCCTCGCAAGAACGGCGAGAGCGCCGACGGCCTTGGCGTCAAGGAAGGATCCGGCGAAGGCAACGTTATCCGCGGCACTCGCCTCTGGAACAACGTCGACGATGGCTAGGACTTCTGGTACGCCTACCACCTCAGCGCTATTTCCCTACTTACCCCCCCCCCCCCCCAAGGGAGTTTAAATCCCCCGTCACCATCGAGAACACTTACTCCTGGGGCAACGGCTTCAACCGCTGGAACTTCGAGGACTTCGAGGGCGATGGCAACGGCTTCAAGCTCGGCGGCGGCGACGCCAGCGACAAGGGCCCCGCTGCGCACGTCATCACCAACTGCATCGCGTTCTCCAACGCGGCGGGCGGCTTCGTGGACAACAGCCAGCCGGGCGACATGATGCTCACGCGCAACACGGCGTGGAACAATACGCGCGCGGGGGTGCAGTTTGACGAGCCGGGGTACACGGTGACGCTCACGGGCAACATTGCGGTGTCGAATGGCGATGATACGACGCTTGGGAGCGAGGTGAGTGCACATTATTGGTATGTTCGAGCGTGCACATGCTTAACAACACGCCTTATATAGGTCAAATCGTCATCAAACTCTTGGGACTCCGGCTCGTGGAGCGACGACTCCTTCGTGAGCCTGAATTCATCCATATTGACGGGCGCGAGGCTGGCAAACGGCAGTGTAGCAGCGTCGAGCTTCCTGCTTCCTGCCAATGGCGCTGCAATCGGTGCCTACTATGTTTAAAGTGTCAATTACCGCTCCAGTTCAATACAAACTGTGCTTGCATCTGCCCGATATACTTGGCCCGAGGCCTCTCTTGTGTGAACATGAACTGTGACATCACGCAAGTGACTGTGCCCCTGCGGTCAATCGCCGCGAGTGCCTCCGCCATCCCCAGAACCCAGCGCAATTGAGCCTCGGGTCGAGTGCCAGAGAGGCGTACAGTCATGTCAGTATGCCCTGTATGGGCTTTCGGCGGGGAGGCTGGACAAGGTGTCGATGATGGCCCCGGAGGCGCAGGATATGCAGATTCTGCGCCCTCGACAGATTGAGGTGATGAAGCCCGGCGGTTCTCAAAGTAAGTTCATTTGTGACCATTCTAGTCTGAAGTTGGTTTGCTCGATTTGATTGCTTACGCTATGGCCGTATGATATCCTTCACTTCCATGGCGCACTCCTTCGTCATTTCATCACTACATTGACTGCCTGCAGTATATACGTGAGCCGACATGCGAGATAGCTGCCTCAAAAACCCCAACTTGGACTTCCACGCCGTGACGAACGCATGACAGCCACATGCCTCGAACTGGTCGGTCCCGCGTCGTAAGCGCAACTCAACCAAAACCACTCAGGCTTCGTTGACTCAGTTTCTTACCGTCACACATCGTGGCCCCCTTTGCCATGTACGTTACCTCCCACCATACAGTCCTCATAGAACGATTGACAAATTGCTTTCCAGGTCCCAATTCGAGAAAATCCTCATATCAAAGTCCGGCTTCCCCGCCCTCCTCCTCGACGGGATGCCCAAATTACGTTGCCTTCGCTACCCGAACCGCTACCCACGGTATGCATTCGGGTGGCTCGTGGCCTTAAACGAGCTCGCCGACCGCGCTGTCAAAGAAACCGGCGTGGGTCGCGATCCTATCGACTATGGCTTGCAACTCTTTCGAGACGCGGGCTTTGAGTGAGTGGACATCCACACCTCGTCTTCAAATCCTGACTATCGTAATGGCAGACGGAGTCAATATAATTGGCAATTCATCTTTCCAGACGGCAAGCCACGTTGTCTGTTCTACGTTGCCACCAATGATTCGCCCGAAAGGCGGGACATGGCACAGGACGAGGAG
>JAMQCK010000056.1:0-116259 GCA_024196135.1 Pleurotus ostreatus/Saccharomyces cerevisiae fusant | reverse complement strand
AATCAACGCCACGATCTGTTCATGCCCTGCGCTTGCTAGCCAGCAGCTACGCACGTTCTTTTGTTCTCTTCCCCCATGGCCACTTTGACAGCGAGCAGCAAGCCAGCCCCCCACCGCGCGCTGAGCGACACGGGCCCGCGACGCGCACGGCCGCGCAAACGGTTGCGGCGCATGTCGACCTCGGCGGTGGGAAGGTCGCCGCGAGTGCAGTTGCGGCACCCGCTGCCGCACTCGCTCGAGGCGCTCGACCTGTCCTCGAATTCGCCCACCCAGTCCCTCGCCTCCCTCCGCGTCCTCATCCTCACCTACCTCGCCGATCTCGAGGCGCGCCTGGCCGAGTACGAGTCCCCCGACCTGATCGCGCTGGGCGGCGGCACGCTCGACGAGATGCGCGACTGGGCGCGCACGGCGCTCGACAAGCTCGAGTCCATCCGCCAAGACGTATCCGCCGCCCTCCCCGAGTTCCATCTCCCCGACCTGCCCTCGCTCGACGACGTGCGGAGCCACCTGCCCGACTCGGACGACCTCTCGCAGCGGCTGTACTCCAAGTTCGACGACGTGCGCGCCGCGCTGCAGGACATCGACCTCTCGCAGCCGAGCAGCTTCCTCCCCACGCTTCCGAGTCGCATCCAAGATCTCCAAGCGCACTTGGCGGACATCCAGCGACGTGCCGGCATTCCCGCGCCGATGGCCGTGCTGTACGACCTGCTGGATGCGCTGCGCTCGTCCGAGGTCGTCGCCACGCTCATCCGGATGGTCGAGGAAGAAGAGGAGCGAGTGGAGGACATGGTCGACTACGCGACCCGGGAGGTCCGCAAGGCCGTCACTCGTTCACTGGAAGGCATGCGCCTTATCCAGTACTCGGACCTCCCTGAACGGTGGAGGAGCAATCCCTTCGTTACCCATGGCTATCGTTTTATACCCCTAGAGAGATGGCACCTGATCGTGCTGTCATTGTTCGCTTTCCACAACGAGACCTGTGCGTATCTACTCTGCACCTTGATGATGACTTTGCTCACAGTTTCGTTAGTGAACATTCATACTCATCTCATCCCCTTCGTGCTTTGGGGCGTCAACTCATTGCCCTTCCTCAAAGCGGATCTTCCCGACCTTCCTGAACGCATCTTCATGTCCTTTGCTCTTCTTTGCTTATTTAGCAGCGCGGTCTGGCATACCATGTCCGGATGTGCTCATTTCGCTAGCATGGAATTCTGTGCACGAATAGACTATGTCGGCATTGGATGGTGAGTGTGTCTAGCATCATCTTCTTGACGAATCGTCAGAAACTTATTCGTTTGCATAGGCTCATCAGCGCCAGCGTCGGAACCGTTGTATACTATGGCTTCCAGGACCCTCAATATCATTACCTTCGTAACGGCTTCCTTACGCTTTGCTTTTGCACGGGGCTTGCGGGCAACGTCTTCCCGTTTATGAACTGGTTCAACGAGTACAAATACAGGGTACGTCATGTCGATGAAAATCTTGCGTCTTTACTGACCTGTCCTCCAGGGCTACCGTATACTCTTCTTCCTGACGCTGGCCTTCTCATCCTTGGCGCCGCTTGCTATGCTGGCGAATCTGTACTCATTCGGCGCAATGATGGGCTTCATCAGTATGTACCATACGCCCTCTTCCGACAGCGTGCGTCGCTGATGACGAACGTTGCTGCAGGTCCGATCATCCCATCCTTGCTGTCCTACGTCGCCGGACTAGTCTTCTACGCCACGCACATCCCCGAACGGTGGATGTCGCCAAAGTGGACGCAGCGCCTGGACTGCATCGGTGGTGGCTCGCACTGCATTTGGCATCTGTTCATCGTGCTCGCCGTTAGCCAACACAGAGGAGCGATTAGTTACTTGAAGCATGGGATTGCGGGAGAGGTGCAGTTCTAATTGAGGTGGTGAGGTTCGCTCGTGCCGCCTCGATATCGACTAATAGCCCAGGTAGGGTCTTTGCGGACGGTGGTGGTATAAATTATGGCAATGGTGTGCGAGGCTATTGATTCTCTCCTCGCCCTACATCTCACTCCGCGGCGTGTCTTATGTACACGTCGTGGAATTGCATTCTTTTCGAGCTATCGTCGTTTGTTCCAGCGCAGTCAAAGACGGATGGGTAGTTCTAAAAATCAGTCTGACACTAGACTAACAGTATGGCAACTATTTTGAACTTCATTATCAGATTATTGGCGAGTCTGATCATGGACAACACCCGCGTCCAACGATACCGAGAGGAACATCTCCAGAAGGAGAGGGGTAGTGAAAGATTGTACGGATACGACGAAAGCCCGAGGACTCTCGCCGACATCAGCCTGCCCTCGCACTTGCTCACGCCCACCAGCAGAGCCGATGGACGCTCGAGCTTGTGCGGAGGCTCTCCACTGGCCGAGCCGCAACCCGCTGCCTGCCCGGCAGACATGGGTGGATCCCGTCGACGGCGTGCGCGTGCGTACCCCGTCGGCGAGATCGTACTCGAGGGAGTCGACATGAAGACGCCAGGAAAAGAAGAGTACGTTGGTACTGCCTTGCTCAGATCCGGAGGACGATGTTTTCCGTTGGCACGGAGCACCTCACGGTCGCTGACCACCGTAGGTTTCCCCATTGTGGTCAGTGCCCCTTGGTGGCGTGCCTGCTAACCGCTCAGAAGCTCTATCCCACCAGGTGGAAGGTGCATCTTGACGATGGCCTCGAGCACCTCGGGTAACGAGCTCGAACGAGTCAGCGCAGTCCACGAAGCCGCAGGACGCCCTTTCGTCCCCCTTCATGCGACCGACCACGGCTTGGTTGTTGTGCTTCGGGACGGGGAGACTGCTGGCTGGGGCCGGCATGCGCATCGTTCTCGGGCCTGACGCATCCTTGAAGGACGCGGCCGACATGGCGCCTGGCGTGCACCAGGTCGGCTTGGATCAGACCAGCCGCATACAGGGTTGTCCAGCCTACATTCTCCATCCGCCAAGCGTGTCCCCCCTCACCGATCGTCGCGAGATACTTGGTCGCGAGGTAGACCCACACGACAAGTAGACGCTTCGATTTGTGAGCAGAGACCCCGCTTTCGTCGTATCTTGAACGTCTTGCATGGCGCTGCGGTACGGCACGAGCTGCGCTCAGAGCCTCGTCGAAGACACCAGGTTCCTCCACTCAGGCAACTGATCACTAGCCAGTTCTCGACAACGCGCAACTGGGTCCGGTCCCGCTCTGCACTGACAGGCAGAGGATGCCGAGTCCGCGCGTTGTCGTCCTCCGACATTCGGGGTTGAATGTTCATGTATTCCCAGCGACCCGTCGCGCAGAACGGGCCAAAGTAGTATCGTAGGTCGACGATCCTCGATGATGTCGGCATCATCGAGATAGGCTTGGATCCCACAAATCCTTTACCAGAGGCTCGGGCCCATCGTGAGATGGGAAGGCCACCATGAAGCCAGTGCACCGAGCCCGGTGAAGGACTTGTGCTGGGACCCGACCGGCAGAGGCGAGCCTGAGGACCACGGTGGGCTCTCACCCACATGTGGTCCTTAGGCTCACCCTCCGGGCCTTGAGCTTGAGATATACGCGTTCTTCGAGCTGACGCATGCCATAGGGACCAGGCGCGTCGATCGTGGGTTAGCGGCAGGCTCAAGGCCTGTCACCAAGTCCAGAAAACGATGTTGGTCTATGACACCCGTCTGTCGCTCGCACGTATCATACGCGTTCGTAGACGCGCGAAGAGATACCAGGGCACGAAGCCACTCTGGCCGATGGACTTGCTGTCATGGTGGGGACAGAGAAAACAGATCAGAGAGCGATCAATGTATTTGAGGACATCTGTACAGTTGGCCGGTACTTGCCGAGAACCATTACTTTGGCGCCCACATCTTGCATAGATACCAAATTAGGCAGCTACGCTCAGTGTCGGGGTAAAACCCGACAGTGCCAATGTCGCTGCTCTCGTAATTCTAAGTCCTAATTCGGAGTCCTCTCTTGTTATTACTCAGCACTTTCCATCGTATATTCCACAGTCGACGCCATTTGCTCCTTCCTAACCTTTCCTCGATCGAGCCACATTGCGAACAGAACACCTTTCCACACGCCGTCTAACGTTTTCAGCTTCTCCAGCCTCGTAACTTTGTGTGACAATTTTGGGTTTCGCATATCGATAATAAGGGCGAAACGATGCTGTTGCTTCGAATCGGCAGTGAACGCGTCCTGGGCGATGCGCTGTTGGTTTGCAAGTATGTAGTCTTGGGCCAGCAAGTCAATATAATGCAAGTCGCGCGGTGAGGGTGATCCTAGAATGCTGAATCAGAGGCTTTTTGTCGACTATCCTGAAAGGAGAGGCTTACCGGTAATATCTGATGGCAGACATACCTCGCGGTGCTCCGCGCGCCAGTGTTGCTTCTGGCACTCAGCAGAGCAATACCAGGTGCCTCCGCAAATGCACGCCCGAATCGTCTGTTCCACGGCCGAGTCCTTTGGAGTGGCGCACTGTTGTATATCGTCAGTAGAGGTTCCCATCCGTATCCGTCAAGAGCTTGGCTGCTTACGTGTTGGTACGAGCAGCGACTCTTCCGCAGTCTCCAATCTTCGCGGGCACGTTGGTGAACGGTAACCCGAGCGTCGTACCCCGCCATTAGATGTTTTATCTCGGGGCTTTGCCGCGTCAAAAGGCGCAATTTCGTCCTGCTACCACCCTCGATCCGACGGAAGGCATGCAGCACACGCCAGCACATGAAAGCCGCCTGCAGCGCTCGACACGGCGACGCGACGATTTCAGGATGACCACCCAAGATTGTGCGCAGGATGACGTCGAGCACCCCGTCGTCGAGAGACCACTCGATGGCTCTGTAGTCGGCAGTGTGCTCCCAGAGATACAACAGGTAGGTGAAGGCCGCTCCGAGGGCTCGCCAGTCGCACTTGGCCAGATGCGTCTGCATGGTGTGTAAGAGGGTCTTCACAGAGCCCCTCGGGCAAACTCTTGGTGTGAGTTCAGGGATGTCCCTAAGGAGCCCAATGCCAAGTTGATAGACGTATGCTGTCGTCTCGCTATCCTCCGTATCCGCCACCACAGCGGCATGATTTGCAATGGTACGACAAAGGCCGCGCGAGTCGCCATGTAGACGTTCTTGCACGATGTGGCCGATACGGTGAGATATCCTTGCGTCGGGTTCGGGATACCTTACGCCGCGGAAGGCGAATGTGTGTACGAGTTGGACGGAAAGCCACACGAGTGTCGGGTTCGGCTGCTTGGAATATCGGGCGAGGTTGACCCACAAGTCGACGGCGTACAGGATGACGGGTGTCGAGCAGATGTAGTCCATCATGCTGTCGAAGCTGTCGTACATATACCATGTGCCCATACCCTGCAGGACTGTGACGATGGTATTGCAGTATAGCAAGTCGTTTGAACTGTCCGTGAGCGGGACCAGGTGTCCGTTCATGGGATGCAGGAGCTCGAGCCAGGCCAAGATGGCAGGGACATAAGAAAATATATGCCGCCACAGCTTTGCCGTGTTATCGTCGCAGACGAACTCCCGCAAGTTGATGCAGAGGGTCCCGAACTGTCCGAGGGACGCCCACGCCCCAGTGATGGAAGGATCGTCCGGGTGTAGAAGGGGTTCACCGCTCCGTCGCGCAGCGGGGGGCCTCTCGATCTCGCGAAAAGGGTGGCTGCGACGGAAAAGAAGGTCAAGCTGAAGCATCGTCTCAGTAGCCTTTCTGCGATTGTCCGCTGTCTGCTGTTCGGGCAGAGAGAAGACATGCAGTTGCTCTATGAGGACCTGGAACTGGCTTTGAGTATAGGAGAGATTGATACGTGGGCTGGGCATGATCTCAACGCCGGACGTGGAGGGAAGCAAGAGGTGGAAATTTGCGGCTCCTCAGAGTGAGGGGACAAGGCGGCGACGATGCCACGTGCCTCCTCAAGTGCTTCGATGCGTCGCTCGAGGAAGAGATGGGGGAACGCGACAAGGCGCATAGTACATGACTGCGCGTGAAACCAGCCCATCAGTCCCGCTTTCGCATCGCGAACATGAGTAACATACGTGCTCAGCGCCTACGTTTCCGACTAGCTATTGTTCTTCCCTATTCAAGATGATTTCGAATGTAGTGGCGCGCCCCTTCCTCTGCTTTGCCCTACCTAGACCACATACACCATACTGCCAGACCCACTCAGCAACCTGACGCGCTCCTGCCTAGCTCTCTCTCTCTCGATATAACATGCGTAGACAGCCCCCGAGATTCCGTCGTCAATTGCAGCCTCCTCGACGTCGTCAATTGCAGACCCCTCGGGGTCGTCAATCGAAGACTTCTTAAGCTTGCCTACTTCGACGTCTCCCAGCGTCCGAGCGCTGACCTCGTCCGGCTTTACCACTCTGTGCGAAATCATCGGTTGCTGCAGGTCGACGACCACGGAGAAGCGGTGATCGTATCTGGGGTCGGTGTTGAGCACGTTCGAGTCAGCCTTGAGCACGTCCGCGTCAGCCTGGAGCACGTTCGAGTCGGCTTTAAATTCGAGCACGTCCGCGTTGATGGAGGATGCATTTGCGTCCAGGTATTCCTGGACGAGCAATGCGATGTAATGCCGATCGCGCGGTGAGACTGATACTGGAAGACACGGTCAGCAATCGGCGTCGATAGACCACGACGATTGGCGTCGGCAAGCCGCGGATATAGGTCAGACGAGGTACGGAAATGAGGCTTACTAGTATCCAGAGGCAAACACTCCTCGCAGTGCCCCGCAGACCAATGTTTCTTCTGACACTCGACAGAGCAGTACCAAGCATCTCCGCAGACGCATGCTCGTATCTCTTGCTTCGCCGTCGAGTCCGTGCTTCCAGAGCACTGTCACGCATCCTGAGCACCGGAACAATATTCCTCAGACAAGGGCGACGACATACCTGCGCGTGCGAGCACTGACTCTTCCGAGCTTTCCACTCCTTGCGAGCCCGCTGGTGAACGGCAATCCGGGTTTCATATGCTATCATGATAGCGGCCAAGATGGGTTTCTTCCGGGCCAAGGCATGCAGAGCTGGCAACCTCGAAGCGACGGCCCGATGAAAGGCGTGCATTACGCGCCAACAGGAGAGGCCGTTTCGGATGAAGCTGCCAGCCAGATCCAGCGCGCCGTCGATCTGGGGAGGACAGTCTGCAGTGACGCGCAAGAAGGCGTCGAAGAATCCGTCATTCAGAGACCATGCAATGATTCTGTTATCGCCTGTATGGTTCCAGAGATCTGCAAGGTAGACGATACCCGTCCCGCTCGCTCGCCAGATGTGCTTGTCGGAGTGTTCTTTGATGGTTTGGACTAGGGTCCGTACGGCCTCCCTTGGGCACACCAACGGTTGCAGGCCGGGAAAGTTCAAAAGACCCTCAGCAATGCTATAGATGTCGCCGATCTGGTAATTGTAGGGCTGGGCTTTGTTGATGCGTGTCGTGTTGTCGACGGTCGAGGTTAATGAAACGTAGCGCGCAATGGTGCGGTACAAACCACGGACGTCGCGGCCAACCCTCTGCTGTACTGTATGAGCAACAACATGAGGCATAAATTGCGCATCGTCATCCAACGGCAAGATTCCTTCGAATGCGAATTGAAAGAATGTCTCGAGCGAGTACAGCACGGTCGTATCTTCCGGGCCGAAATGGCGGGCGTAGCGGAAGATGTTGACCCAGAAATCGACCGTGAGGAGGAGAGTGGAGGTGGTGAGAAGATAGTTTCGCATGTTGTCGACACCGCCGAAGAGCGCAGGGGTGCACACGCCCTTCAAAGCGACTACGACGGCATTGCACAGCATAGAGTGATCCTGGGTGTCTGCAGCCGGGCGCACGTTTCCGTACATCGGGTGGAGATATGTGATCCAGTCTAGTACTCTGGGAATGTAGTGCCCAAGGTGCTGCCACACTTTGTCCATATACTGATCGCTCTCGACGAATTCACGCAGGTTCATGCAGGTGATGCCGAATTGTGCTAGCGAGGTCATAGCTGCGAATAGGACGGGGGAATCTGGTGCTAGGAGAGGGCCGCCCTTGCTTTGCGAAGGAGGGGCGCCACCTATTCCGTGTAGAGGACGTTCGTTGCGGAAGAGCCTGTCCATCGCGATCAGCGTTGCTCTTCTGCGGCTACTGTCCCATTGCTGGTCTGGCATGGCGAGGTCCAGGAGCTGTTCAATGAGGCGACCAAGCCGCCCCTGACTCCAGGATGAGACCAGCGAGGGGGTGGCTCCGTGTAAGGGGGTGTCGGTAGGCATGGTGAGAGGGAAAAGCACAGACTTGCGAGCTGTAAGCTAGAGCGGAGGCAAGACGGCAATGCAGCACGTGCTGTTTGAGAGCTTGAACTCAGTGGATTGGGGGCATCGTTGCGCATTCCCAAATGGCGTGCAATGAGACATGCCGACAGCAACCTGCGCGTTCAGAGTCGAGATGAGGGTAGGTCGAGAATCGTGTCGCGTCGCGCGCGTGATTGTGTCTGAAGCCGGGCCGTGGCACCCGCTTCCGCCATCTCACCGTGGATGGCGTCGTGCTCGAAGTCTGGCTTTCCCACCCGTCAGCACCTCTTCGTCCATCGCGGCGTACTCTACTTCTATCCTTCTTGCACTCACCGGCCTCCGCTAGCCCCTCACCGCCAGCCATGACGTTCGAGGATGTCACGCTCAACGACGGGTACAAGGTCTGTGGCGTCCATACAGGAACCCGCAATTCCCCCGACTCACAGCGCGCTGTAGATGCCCGCCATAGCCTACGGGACGGGCTCCAAGTGGAAGGGGAAGAGTGTCGTCGAGTACGTGCAGACCGCGATCGACGTAGGCTTCAGCCACCTCGACACTGCGCAGTGTGCGTGCTTCCTGCTTCCTCGGCCTATGCGCATCTTATCGCTGACACATGCACCCCCTCACCCAGTCTACCAGACGGAAGAGGACGTCGGGCAGGCTATCCGCGAGTCCGGGTTGGCACGGGACGAGTTCTTCGTTACGACGAAGTACTCTGGGGGTGTGCCGGTGCAGGTCGCCTTCAAGAACAGTTTGCAGAAGGTGCGCACGTCTGTTGGACCCCCCATGCACACTATACTGACGCGATGCACGCGTAGCTTGGACTGAAGCACGTCGACCTATACCTCATTCATAACCCGCGCATCATTGGCGACAAGCTCCTTCCCCACGTCTGGCAGCAACTCGAGAAATTCAGATGGGAGGGGACGGCGAGGTACGTCCATCACCCCCTCATCTATCCGATACATCCCCCTTATACCTGCCCCTTCATGCAGATCCATTGGCGTCAGCAACTTCGAGGTTGAGCACTTCAAGACCATCTTCTCCGTCGCCAGGATTATCCCCGCCGTCAACCAGGTGTGTACCCCTGTAGACCCCCTTCATCTACTCCCCACCATTTGCTCCTCATCAAAGTACCCTCGCTAATTCAGTACCTCCTCTGCAACCTTGCTTATTCATTTTTCTCAGATCCACCTCCACCCCTACAACTACGCCGAGTCGAAGCCCGTGCTCGACTTCTGCGCGTCGCACAAGATCGTCGTGGAGGCATATAGCAGTCTCGAGTGAGTGTCTCCCTTTGTACAACTTCACTCCGAATTTCTTGCCCTTCAATCCTCTGCTCTCCATCACCTCCCCCCTTTTTACGCCTACCCTATCCCTCCGCCTTTCTCCCACGTATACTCACATCTACCCTCAGCCCCATAACCAAGTACCCCGGCGGCCCCGTCGACGCGCCGCTCGCAGCCGCAGCTGCAAAGCGCAATGCAACACCGGTGCAGGCCCTCTTCCTCTGGGTCCGGGCGAAGGGCGTCGTCATTGTCACGTACGTTTTCTGCTATGCTTTGTTCAAAAGGAGCTCAACGACTGACTGGCTGGTGTATAGGACGAGCTCGACCCGTAGCCATATGGAGGAGTACCTCGCTATCAGCGAGTTGGGTAAGTTGGCATCGTGATTTCCATCGGTACATCGTAACTTTTCGCGCATATACTCACCCCTACGCAGAACCCCTGACCGCAGACGAAGTCGCCGCCATCGACGAGGCCGGCGCGAAGGGGCCGCCTGCGCTGGCGTGGCGCAGGCGCGTCCAAGCGCAGATCACGCTACGGAATGCGATAGCGGCTGTCGTGTTGGTGCTCATGTTCCTGCAGCTGTTCTTCAGGATGTCTTTCTTGCGAGGTACGTCGACCTCCGCACGATGTCATCCCGCGGTATGCTTATGTTGTGCAGTCCTATAGACCAACAAGAACGGCTCGTTCACTGTACACCCTAATCAACTATCATGGGCTTTTATGGCCTCGGAATTCAACTTCACTTCTAGAATTGGACTTCCTGTATCCTTCTCAGGCTTTTTTGTGTTAGACTCACGTCTGCATTGTGTAGTATCGTAATCGTATCGGATCGTATAGGTATTCCGTGTCATGAAGTATAGGAAAATGCCGGGTCATCACACGTCGTGAACTAGATCGTAACGTTGCACTCAAAGCTGTCCTCCAAGCCCACCTCGCCCTCCTCCCTCTCCAGCCCATACCACTGCGGCAACGAGCTCCAGACCTCCTCCCGCGCGTCCTCGATCGACTTGCCCAGCTCCCGCCGACACTCGCCGCAGATGCGGAGCGCCTTCGGCCCATCGCCCTGCCCGTCCTCAAAGTCCGTCCGGTCCATCATCTCCTTCGCGTGCAGAAGCGTAAAGAGCGGGTCCCCGTCGCGCCCAGACGCAATACCGCCGACCGAGCGCAGGATATTGAGCGTAATGAAGTAGAACGACTCCTGGCACGGCGACGGCGCCGCGTGCTGCAGCGCCATGTAGAAGCACCGCTGGCTCGGCGCGCGGTCCTGCAGCTCCCGCGTGATGAACATCGAGATGTAGCGCTGGCCGTTCTCCCGCCCGCGCAGCACACGCACGAGCAGCTCGCGCGGGAGCGACTGCACCTCGTGCGGGCCGTGGCCCATGGCGCGGTGCGCGGGCTCGTCCGAGTAGGGCCCATGCGGGACGATCGCGCCGGCGAGGACGCGGCTGGGCCCGTAGCGCGAGAGGTCGTACATGGCGGAGGGGAGGAGCTCGGGGAGGTCGAGCTCGAGGGCGGTGAAGATGACGGAGACGGGGTGCGGGGCGAAATCGCGCGGGCAGTAGCGGGGGCCGGACTCGGAGGGCAGGGTGGCTTCGGCCTCGCGGCGATCCCAGCCTTCGAGTGTGTTGGGCCAGTCGAGGGCGAGTCGCTGAGCACAGATCCCTTGAAGCGTTGTGGAGAAGTATTTGCCGGAGAGACGTAGCGTCGAAGCCAAGGCCGGGAACTGCAGAGCGCGAGGAGAAGGAAAGTAGCTAACCGCGATGTTAGCATCGCAAGCCTCCAGGATATGATGTTGCTACTCACAGGCCATCGTAGAGTGACGCAAGCCAGTAGAAGACGTCCTTCGGAGAGTCGAAAAGCTCGATCCATTGGCAGCCATCGTAGAGCTGATCTTGCGGCGGAGTAGGCAGCGTGAACAGACCCTGGAAGACTTCAGAGTGCCGAGCGAGTTGCCCTCGATGGACCTTGAAGAGCGCGTTGCCAGCGACGAGTACGATGTTGCCGTCAGAAAAGTAGAGCGAGGTTCGCGTGAGCGCCGAGAACGGAACGCCAGAGCTCGTGTGCTGGACCTGGGAGGCCGGCGGGATAGAGTGGTTCAACATAGTAAGGAATGTGCGGGTGAATAGAAATGAGCGACTAGGATAGTTGGCTGGTATACAGCAAGGCGGGATGGCGATGGTGGAGGGAGGAAGCAAGAAGGAGATGTGAATATCCGGTCGGGAATTGATTGAGGATATCGCCGGCGGGGATTTCCAGAATTGCCTATTTGGCACTTTGCTCCCGACCCTCATGTCGCCGCTTCCCACCCTTCATACAGGCTTGCTTCCGGCGCCCATCTAATTCTTAAAAATCATCGCTCTTTCTGGCCAATGCAAGCAGAGAAATGACCGGACAACTATTCTGTGGGCACTGGCCAGCGGCCTTTGCCGTCCGGATTCGCCGTTCGTTCACACGATGGTTATTAGTTAACTTCGATCTGTATGCCAGCGCTTCGATGGATGATGACGACCTGGGTCGAGATTACTCGAGTCACAATAACGCGCAAGACAAAGGCTCGGCTCATGAATGGACGAGTCTATATCGCAACACAGCTGTGGCCATGCCGCAGCGCGGTCCGAGCAGCGTGTGTCGCGGCCAACATTCATGTGGGATTGTTGTTCCGCTGTATAAAAGCACACTATATAAACAGGTACGCCCTTCGCTCTTCCTCTCTCTCTCCCCTCACTGACTAGTCCCTCATTCACCATGTTTCAATTCGGTGTCTGCGACACGCAGATCGACGACAAAGGCGTAGCTTCGACATTGCGGCGCAACTTCACCTTCGCATGTCGACGGCCTGTCAATGACCTTAGCGCCTTTCAACAAGGGCCACTGCTCACTCGAACTGTCCTCACCATGCCTCCGCCGCCACGCGAGTTCTCTACAAGCGACACTGTCCAAGCGAGCAGCATCGCCACCCTTCCCGCAGAGCTCCTTGCGGATGTCTTCGCACTGTGCATCACCGATCTTCCGACCGATTACAATTTCCTAGATACTGGTCTCTGCCCATGGACGCTCAGTCAGGTCTGTCACCGCTGGCGCGTCATCGTCACTTGCCATTCGTCCCACCTGTGGAGCAATCTCCGTGTTCGCCTTCGAAGCGCTCGTTTTGACTCCCCGTTTGTCGCCTGGCAACATCAGATCTTCCGAAAGGCGCTCTCCAACAGCCACGGCCATCCTCTCGACCTCGATCTGGACGCTACGACCTGCCATTCTCAGGTATACACTAGTGCGCTGCAAGCTTTGCAAGCCCAGGCGCCCCGGTGGCGGAGAGTCAATATCGTCCTACCGAAATGGTGCGGCTCGTGGCACGTAGTTTATGGCGACTTCTCCCAGCTGGAATTCTTCGGCATAGAGGGATCGAGGGGCTTATTGACACACGGCGACGGATGCATCAATCTGAGAAACGCGCCCAATCTCAGAGGGCTGCGTATCGGGCGGCTGCCGTCGGCCCTAAGCATCTGCGCCCCGTGGCATCAGCTGAAGGTCTTGCACGATGCCGATGCCTATACTTCGTATAGCACGCTCCTCCAACAACTATCGCATTGTTGCAACCTGGAGGAGTTCAAGTTCTTCTCGGAGTGGTCCATACTGGATCAAGCTGGAGACCGGTGGCCCACGGAGAAGATTACTCTTCGCCACCTTCGAAGCCTTGAGATAGTCACGGCGCCTGGCGACGATTATCCCTGTGGCCTATTATACGCCTTGACCACACCGTCTCTCGAGGAGCTGTCTACGACCATATCCGACCAGGACCAGTTTTTCATGTTCACCGGCTTCTGCGCCTCCCTTCTCTACCGATCCTGCGCGCCGCTTACCAAGCTAGTCCTCAAGGCGGTGGAGTACGTGGAGATCAACGATGATTTCGACCCCTTGTTCAAGTGCGCGCCCCATCTGACGACCCTCGACATCACGGGAGACTTCGTGAGGCGTTTCTTTGATTTGCTTCTGGAGCGGGAGGAAGGGGACGGCTGCACGTTCAAGCACTTACCGCGTCTTACGGAACTCAAGCTTCACGCCACGGACGCCAGCGATGTTCGGGGTATGCGCCAGGTCCTGAAGGCCAGGTTCCTGCAGTCGGGCGAGGGGGCGCACGAACCGGCGTGCCGTCGAAGGATGGAGGTGTGGATGGTTGATGTCACGACAGACTGTGCTATCAGCAATGATCGGGAATATCTTGTCCTCTCTTGTGAAGTTGGGGGAACTTGTTGACTGTAGAACCGTTTGCCCAGTGGATCTTTACAATACTTATGATGTGCCTAATTACTGCATCGTTTACTTACAGTACAACCGAAGATAATTCCATAGACTATTAGTATCCCCTGCTGTGTTCCTCGACTAGCCTAGAGATACGATCCTCCTGCGCGTTCCCGGGTAACGAGGTGTAATAGCCATAGTAGAATAGAGCGTTGCATGCTACTTGCCGAGCTATCTTTGCCTACACCTCGATCGAAATTGCCTCAGATTGACTCCGAGGACTATCCGGCGACGTCGTGACAATCGACGCATGTCCTGTCTCGCCAGGTTGAACGTTATTCAGGTGAACAACAAAGGCATCGTGCTACACAGAGAGTCAAACACCAACTCCTTCAGAACAAGCACACAGGGTAGTAGGGATGCGCACCGTCCGTTTTACGGGTACGGGGTTTACGGGTACGGGCAGCGACGGCCACATCCGTAGCGTACCCGTACCGTATCTGGGAGGGCAAGATGGGCGACGGCACGGGTACGGGTTCGAACCATCCGTATACGGTATACGGTTACACCCTTAGGCTTCGCTGAGTTCACTTTGCCTTCAAGGCTGTATCAAGTCAGTTTAAGGGACTTATCCACATCTGTCACTCCTCACATATGCTCATCTGTATCCTGCGACTCCATCAGGGGCGAAAGAGGAGCGATTTGGGACCTGGTGACAATTTGTCACAGTGCGTGATGACTAGTCACGCGCGCCGGCACCCTCAACCAACTCTCGCCAAGAGGTGTTGTAGTCGTCACGTCTGTCTCCCGGAGCTGCCATATCAATAGAGGGATGTGCGGAAAGGATCTATCTAGCTCTGGGGCTACTCCTGCGCGGTTTGGCTTCCCCCGTTGCGTAAGCCGTATCAACCCGTATACGGCTTCTGCATATACGGTCGTACGGTTATGCACCCGTACCGTCACCGTCCGTATCTGCAAGCTGGCAAACTGGCCACGGTACGGGTACGGTGCCGTAACTACGGTCCCGTACAAACCGTATGCTTACGGACGGTGCGCATCCCTACAGGGTAGTAGTAATACACGGACATACTAGAGGATACAAGGGGCAGATCGTGGCCAGGTTCACAACAACTCCGCTTCTCGTGCCGCCTCCAGAATTTGCAGGCGGTCGAAGATATAAGCAAGGACAATGAGGCCGAAACTCTTCGCGCCCCAATCTTCGTAATGCGCAACGCTGAGCTTCCATGCCTGGAACGCGCGGTTCAGCGTATGAAGCTGATCGGCATGGTCTTGGGGATCGCCCCAGCGAATGCCACGCTCGACGGTGTGGATCAATTGGCTCATGTGCAGGTTCATCCTGCCGATCCTATCCCTGCGCCACCTATTCTGCGAGCACTTCGCGAGGATGGTCCCGACCACGACCTCCTCCTCGATGAGCTCGACGCCCGGCGTGTTTGAGACCGTATGCGTCGTGCAGATGTAGCGCAACTCCTCGGCGTACCGCTTGAAGAGCTGCACGAGGTCGTTTTCGAAGGGCAATGAGTCGTCCAGATATTCTTCCGCGCGACGCTCGATTGCCTTTGTGATGGCGTCGGCTCCAGTCGTGGACGCAGCCTCTTCCCCGGACAGAGCTTCAACTTCGCGGATCTGAATATTGCGATACAGTCGCCCGAGCGCCTTGTCGGAGCGGTAGTAGTCGTTGTCTCGCGGACGAATGACCTCGGCGGCGTGCCAATCGGGCTGTCGTAAGAGGCATGTCAATCATGTTCTCTCGAAGCTATACGGCGTACTCACCTTTTGCCTCATGAGCGGACGCGGCAAATTACCGTTCTCCAAATCCACCGGTATGCCTTGCTTCGGGTAATCGACCGCCTAAGAGCCGTCAGAACTAAGGTTTGGCCTATTGCAACGAGCATACCTGAGAGCACAGTTTGGCGATCTTCACGCAATCCTCGTCGAATATACCGTTCTAAACGGCGTTCAGGGTAGAAGATGCTGATGATTCTTTCACTAACCTTGGACTGATCCGCTATGACCAGCAAGCGGTCAGACAGCAGGCCCTACGGAGCCATGGGTCAGGGATACATCGTAAGGAAAGATCAAAGGACATGCATACCACGACGTCCGAGTTGATGTACTCAACGATAAAGTTGCATATGTCATCGACCGTCGCCGGCCGATTGAGCTGGAAAGTCTCGCCGGGGTCGAAGTCAAGAGGCTTCTCCTGCTGAGAGTACAGCAGGTCCTCGCACATGATGATGTCGTACAGATCGCTGCAGCGGAGTTCAGTATGGTACTGCGCGTTTGCGAGGCGTATCCTCACCCGTCGAGATCTCCTCCACTGAGCATGGAGCATAACGAGCGGTCGCCTTCACGGTGATTGATGAGCACGACGAGCTATAGATTGCAAGAATCACTCACCTACGGACGGGAGCACCACCAAGTTCTTCAGCTTTCCGAAGGAGGATAACATGTGTGCAGGAGGCTTGCCAATGGCATGCACTCGCTGGACTACGCTCGAAGTTAGAAAAGCGATCCTGATGGCCTTGTCAACTCTTACCGTCTCCTACATGCGTGACAGGACTGCGAGAGATGATACAGTTCCCTTCCAGCCATACGGGGTCTTCGCCCTCCGTTCGCTGCACACAAGCTACAACAGAGGTCAATCACCGCACACGTACAATCGCTGTATCTCACCATAAATCTCCCTATCCCCCAGGCAGTACACATTTTCCTTGCCCGCCCTGATATACGCCGGCCCCTCATCCGCAATACCCACCAACTTATAGCTATCCGGAATTCCAAACCTCGCATCATGCTTGATATCCCTCAAAATCGCCATCCGCGCCACCTCGCGGATCTTCTTGAAGAACGGGCTGTCAAAGCCGGGTTGCGGAGGCCGGCGGGGGCGGCCGGGGGTGGCTTGCATCCCGAGGCCCATAGCGACGAAGTTGTCGAGGATGTGCACGAGGCGGAAAGTGCGGCAGAGATTGTTCGAGCGCAGGACGTCGCGCCACGCGTCGATATCGTCGTGGATGCGCTCGACGCTGGCGACGGCACTCTGCTGCAGCTTCTCGAACTCGTCGCAGCCGACGCCAAGGTTTTCTAGCACGGTTACAAGGGCTCTGTACGTGGATTGTGAGTTGGACGCAAGTGTGAGCCGAGGAGTGACGAGCTTACTTGTTCGTGAACATGTTGTTTGGATAGGCAAAATAGCGCGCGATCTCGATGTCGGCTTCCCACATGTCTTCCTCTTTGCTGTCGAACTTGCGCATAGACGGCCGGAGGCGCATGTGGATGCCCGTGTTTTCCTTGTCCATCTCCTCGTCGACCGCGACCATGCCTTTGTAGCCCAGGAAGCGGATCTGATACTGTGCGGAGGTCGTGTTAGCAAAGGCATGCGCGTACGAACGGTAAGAACCCTACAGCGTCAGGCCTCAACCGCTTCGTGAGATCCCCGCCGCGTTCGCTAATGAGCTTGCCCCAAATTCGGTCCCCGAGCGACCGCGAGATGGTCCCTACGCCATCCGTGAACAAATACGGCGACACCCTCCTCCCCGGCGGCGGCGGCGGGCTCAAATCCTCCATCTCCTCCCACTCCTCCCTTCTAATCTTCACCGACGGCTCCGTCGCCGTGAACGCCTGCGCCAACCGCGCCGCGTACTTCGACGGCTGGCGCACCAATTTGGAGTCCTCCGGAAAGTGCCCGATGGAGTCGCGGATGTAGTCCGCGGTGATCCAGTACCCGAGCTCCTCGTGGAAGAACTCGTTGAGGTACCAGACGGAGTGCTCGCGGAGGGCGGAGGTGCTGTAGGCGAGGAAGACGAAGGAGCGGCCGCCGAGCTTGAAGCCGTTGGCGAGGATGCCGCCGACGCGCTCGCGTACAAATTGGGAGCCGTCGACGGTGCGGTCCCAGCGGTAGGCGAGGCGGTCTTCGTCGCGGAATCTGTAAGGTCGGTTAGCTCGTCGGAAAGAAGAAGCAAGCGAAGCACGTACTCGACCCGGATGAAGTGATGCTCGTAGCCGGGATACCTCCGGATAATACGGTTGCTCTGAACCGGATACGGCCCTTCAAGCACTGTCCGCGTAGGCGTGAAGATGATATGGCAGCACTGGAAGTACCCTGGCGTGATGTGCAACTCAGTGAACTGGAACAACTTCATGACGCGGTCGAAGCAGGCCCGGGGACTCTCAGTCGCCGGCCTCTTGCCCAGCTCGATGTTGAACTTGCGCAGCAGATCGCCAACGCGTGCGCATTCGTGCTCCGGGTACGTTTCACAAAGCGCACGGATAGCGTTCAAGCTGCTCTCAATCTCTCCGGTGGTGATGCGTCCGTTGCGCAAGAGCGCCTCGAGCTGAAAAGCCACAGGCCAGGGAAACTTGGCGAAGTCGCGGGTGAGGCGCTCGATGCGCTTTCGCTCGAAGAATTTGTGGCCATTGGCGTCGATCTGGTGCCACTTCACTTGCCTGTTGGGCCCGATAGTCTTCATCTGGACCAGCAGGTTGTCGATGCCAGCCTTCTTGCAGAGGTCGCAGAAGGCGAGCCCGAGGTCTGTGTAGTCTTTGTCGGTCAGCTCGATGCGGAGCTGCCACGCATATGGCGACACAGCCAGGTGAGCGCCGTTGAGATGTCCGATGCGCAACTTCGATTTACGGTCGTCGTCGGGGTGCCGATGGAACTGAATCTGCTCCAGCACGGGCGGCGTGAGCAACTCGAAGACGACGTCTACAAGGTTACAAGTCACTATGTCTGCCGCCAATTTTTAGTGAAGGACGTACGAGGTTTGCCCTGGTAGCCCAACGCCATGCGTATGATGTTGATGAAATTGATAACAATACTAGATCCAATCATCTCGGTGGTGGCGTCTCCCAGCTACAGATGTTGAGCAGGCAATGTCGATCGCGAAGCAAATCACTACTTACGGTGAGGCGGATAAGCTTGTGGTCATACTCGAATTTGAGCCATGCAACACCTTCAGTCGTATACTGCTTCGACCACTCCACAGAGAACTCGCGCGAGACCGGGTAAGCATACGTCGGGCGGAAAAGCACCCCAAATTGCACAAGATCAACACGCAAGCTGGTGTTCAGGCTCTCGACGACACGTTCGTGGGTTTCCTCAATCTCCGGGTCCATGAAGGGCGTCTTTCCCAGAAGGCTAGCGATCCCCGAAGGAGCGGGGCTGCGCTTCCAGAAGTTGATCTTCCGTTTGTCGACCTTGATAGGATTACCCTTGACGTGGGCCAGGAATCTCTTCCCTATCTTGTCAGTGGGAACGGTTAGGATGCCTGATCCATCGTTTCGTGCACTGCCTATGAATGGGTCAGACATTCGGTCTAACCCAAGCACAGGGATGAGTACCTTGCATGCTACGATTGAGCTTCACCCGGAAGTTCACCCTGTTGTCGGTGGGAGACTGTTTCGGGAGATCCTCATCCTCAGATTCATCCTCAGCAGGCATAAACGCCTCCGAGTGGAGGACTTTCGCGACGAGTTTGATGACATCGTACTCGTTGAGGTTCGGCGGCAGACCTTTGATCTGGATATCCATGGTGGCGGGAAGGAGGAAGGGTATCGATCAAGCCCAACGTGTCTAGGTCGTGCGTGGGCGCCTGATCCTAGTAAAGGTCGTTTATAGAGCGGACTTCACGCGCAGCGGCTGACAAGCAGGTCTTCTCGTCAGATACTAATGAAAACAGTCCCAGGATGTAAGTGAGCCTCGAAGCCCTCGATTGTGGCGACGGGGAGAAGCCGTATCGACAAGATGAGGGTCGCGGACAAGGAGCAGTCGCGGTCACGAGACCAATTGGCTTCCGTCGCGATCAATTGTGACACGCGTGACGGTTCGTGTTTCCCTCGTACTCCTCCCCGTCTACGTCCAAGTCTTTGGGCTCCATTTCGTGCAGCACGATGGACCCTTCGATGTACCTCGACCTCAGGAGTTTCAACGATGCACTGACTTCTCAATTACTTCGCAATGCTATGGAGAAGGGCGAAATACTGAAATCACAAGCCCAACTCGTATTGGAAAGATATGGCCAGCACGTCAAGATCGCCCCTTGCCTCGCTGTTCTCTTCGTCCTCGCATGTATCAAGTTACTTCTTCAACGAAGCAGAAAATCCAACCGCTCTGCACTCACTCTCGCCGACCTTTCTCCATGTATGCGCGTCCTCATGCTCCTCATCGTACCCACTCGCGTCGCTTGGCCCGCCCACTACAGCCGCGCCGCCCGCGCCGCGGTCCTCTCCCGCAGCAGGACAATCACTCTCGATCTCCACGTTCTCCTCGCTGACATCTCCTCTGGAAAAATCGAACTCCGGCATCCCGAGGACCTCGTCGACCTTCTCGGCGGACCAGGACTCCGCGTAGATGGCTGGATAATTGCGCTGCGCGTTGACCCGGGCTGGTCTCGGAAGATCCAGCGCGGGATCGCGATGAAGCCGCTGAAGGTGCGTGTGCGATTTTGGGGGGCCCTGTTCGTCAATTGACACGCATATACCCAGTCGCTTCTCACCCTCGTAGGTAAGGTACCCCACCACCCGATGGTATCTGTAGATTGAAGTGCTCATTGCACTCATTTTGCGCTTCTGCAGATCGCGAAGAAGCGGCAGATAGCGAGAACCCACGCCCAGGGAAAATTGAGAAGCCTACGCTCGTGCTGGACAACGTCGCACCGAGCCTAGCCGAACCGCGCTTGGCTGCCTTCCTGCGGGCCCACTACGCCTGCGCCGTCGAGTTCACCACCGTCGCCGGAAGCATCTCCGCCTGGAGTACGCCCTGGATCTTGGCCGCCTTGCCGTTTGTTTCCCATCGCCACAAATCCGGTTGTATGCGCACGGAGCCTCAAACCACGCCCCTCTTCGCGACTCTACCCGGGACCCTGGCGCTGCTCGCTCGTGTAGACGCCCTGGGAGCCCCCGACATATTGGAGGGAATGGAAGGACCAAGCTCACCTCGCAAGACCATCCTCGCCGTGACCAACATCTCCGCCAATTACGCGTCGGACCTGCTGGAGCTTCGCGAGCGCCTGCACTCCGACGCGTCCACGCGCTCCTCGTACGTCGCCCGCTACGGAGTCGAATGCTGGAGGGAGCGACGGCTGATGCTGGCGTGGGAGGCGGCCCTGCTAAGGGCTGGGATGCTCGAGAGGTGGTCCGTCGAACTCCGCGGCTAGATGGACACCGAGCGGCCAGTTGGGCACCGTGCGGCTAGTTGAGCACCGAGGGTGAGGCTGGCGCCTGGCGAGCGAGGTCAGCGATCAAAGAGAATATTCTATGGACTCACCGATACTGTCTACACGTATGCGATGTGGATTGGAGGCGGCTTCCTCGATCGCGGGCGCGGGATGTAGAGCTTTGCACGCAAGCCCCTCGTATGCACGCACTTCCCTCATATGTACGCGATCACTCGTAGGCAGCCAGATGTCCTTCGAAATGCTTATCGTTCCATTGCAATGCGGGTGTTGTACATACAGATGTTGCGTGCCAGTGCGGCGAATAAACAGAGAAATGCAGAGTCTGGGTCTAGTAAGACAGCGTGTCAACGATCGTGTCCAGGATGCGAAGGGCGTCCGGGATGTGGAATTTCTCGTACTGCAGGGGTACAGGCGTACTAGAGAATAGTTAGCAAGGGGATCACAGATCAAGTAGGTGGACCACTCACTCCCAGCCTGTCACCCTCCGGACGGGCGCCTCGAGCTTGAGGAAACACCGTTTCTGTACCTCAGCACCGATGTCGGAGCTGACGCCTCCCGTGGCACCGGCTTCGTGCACGATGACAAGCCGCCCGGTCTTGTTCACGCTGTCCACGACAGTCTGAACGTCCCAGGGCAGGATGGTCCGCAGATCAATGAGCTCGATCTTGGCGCCACGCAGTCGCTGAGGGACGTGAGGCGCTAGACCCGGTGGTGGATGCTGAAGCATGTGCAATGCGGTCTCGCAGTGGTATAGTGGCGTCCCCCAGCTGAGGAGCGTGAGGTCCGTGCCCTGGTGCAAGACCTCGGCGACGCCGAGAGGCAGCTCGTAGTCGTCTATGGGGACGTGCTCGACGGCTGAGCGGTAGAGGATCTTGGGTTCCATAAATACAACGGGGTTGGGGTCGCGAACAGATCCGAGCAGCAGTCCCTTGGCTTGAATGGGCGACCGGGGGATGACGATCTGCGCGACGTGATAAGTATGCGACGCCCGATGCTGGCGGAGAGCAAGCGTACCTTGAGACCCGCTGCGCCCATGAAGAAGCCCTCTGGCGACTGCGAGTGGTAGAGGCCGCCGTGCCCGACGGACATGGAGGGCGTGCGGATGGTGAGGCGCCCACAGTCGTACTGGCCGCCGGAGCGGTAGCGCAGCTTGGCGGCCTCGTTGACGATCTGGTCGAAGGCGGGGAAGATGTAGTCGGCGAACTGGATCTCGGCGATGGCGGTGTGGCCCATGGCGGCCATGCCGATCCCGAAGCCCGCGATGCCCTGGGCGGAGATGAGCGGGAGACGGAGGGGAGGGGTTAGAGCGCACCTGTTCGGTGAGAGGGGTGTTGAAGACGCGTTCGCGGCCTAGGATGATGAGCATGGGATGGGATGGGCGACGATGGAGAGCACCCACCGAACTCCTCAGCGAGCCCCATTGTGCAGCGAAAGACGCCCCCGAACGCGACGTCCTCGCCAAAGACTAGGCGCGTTCAGCGAGAAGAGCATGTGTGAGAACAGGCCAGCTCACCTACAGCAGTGTCATCCTTCGTCAGCGCGACGCTGGGTAGGCGTCATGAGCACCTCTGCATCGTACAAGTCGGTGGCGCACCTCATCGCGTCGCGGACGGCCTGGTAGACGTTCATCTTGCGCGTCTCCCGCCCGCCGACCGCGTCCTGCTCGAGTTCATCGCGCCAAATGAGGCCTCTGGACCTCAGTGCAGCGTCCCTCGTTGTGCGTAACAGCGATGATGTCGCCACAGAGGGCAGCTGACCGCTGGCGGGTGGTGGCTGCTCAGCGGCGCCACCGCTGGTATAGCGAACTTGCTGCTTCGCCCGCGGCCTCCTCAGGTGCAGGCGAGCCACCCGTGGTCGTGGTTTAGGAGAAAACATCGCTGTGAAGATCCGAGCATCTGTGGCGGAGAGTAACGAGACTTTATTGACGGAGTAGCGGACGCGTGATGAAAAGGAGGAGATGTTGAGATCCGTGATCATCGTCAGCTGAGCGCCTCCGCTGCCGCCGCCGGCGTGCTTCGCAAGTTCGTCCATGGAAAACGACTCGACGTTTGTGGCCCCGGAAGGCGTATATACCGTCACAGAGGACCACAAGCCTGCTATTATCGCCAACGCCCCTCCAGCGACATATCCTACCAAGGTTCGCTCGATCGTCGTGCGCTTCCCGGGCGCAAAGCAGGGCGCGGCGCCGTTCGCACAGCTACTAGGCAACTCGAAGAAGGATGCGAAGAGAGCAGACTACCCCTCCACAAGCCCTCGCGAAGACGGCGTCAGCTTATCGAGTAGCGACACCGACGATGAGCCCTCAAGCTCGCCTCCGGACGCTGTCGCTGGTAGCCCGAACATCCCCTCCCATGAACCTCGACACCTATTCTCCCCAGGGCGCACCACATCGAAGAAGAAACAGGCGTCCCGACCAAAGCACAACATGCGCACAACGTCGAGCACCTTCGTCACCCGTATGCAGGGTGCCGAGAGCTTGACGAAGGCCTTACAGTCGAAGCAAGGGGAAGTAACCTTCCTGTTCTACAACCACTCGAAGACCTTCGTCTGGTTGGAGGCGGGGGCGAAGTCCAAGGTGCGTGCCCCGCAGCTCCAGCATCACCTCATGCTCAAGTCCTCGCGCAGGAACCCTTAGCGAAGATCACCTTCTCCGCATATCCTACCTGCCACGATGTGAACGCGTTTACCGCGTCCCCAGAACACCTCGATATCGTTATTGGCTTCAACACCGGAGACCTCGTCTGGCTGGGTGCGTACCCTTCTCTTTACGTCCCCGCGCTTCACTGATAGACGCCCGCAGATCCCATTACATCCCGCTATGCGCGACTCAACAAGGGGGTGCGTGCTCGCTACCTCGCTCTCCGCCTCTCCGGCTTATCCTTCCCAGGGGTTCATCACCAACTCGCCGTGCACAGCAGTGCGCTGGGTACCCTCATCCCCCACCCTCTTTCTCGTCTCGCATGCCGATGGCACCATCATTGTATACGACAAGGAGCGCGAAGATGGCAGCTTCTCGCCGCAGGATCCCGCCCGGCGCGTCTCCCCGCCCCCTTCCGATGGAAGCTCGAGCAGCGGCGGCTCCTGGGACCCAATGGGCGACATATTCGTGTCCATGCCGCCCTGGCACCCGGTGTCTGCCACCCCCGCAGCGGCTACGCCGAAGCTGGACAAGGAGAAGGACAAGGAGAAAGCTGCGAAGAACCCCGTCAGTCACTGGCGAGTGTCGCGGCGAGCAGTTGTCGACTTCGTCTTCGCGCCAGACGTCAAGTACGTTGCGGTAGTCTCGGAGGATGGCTGCCTGCGAATAATCGACGCAATTTCGGAGCAATTAGTTGATTGCTATGCTTCCTACTTCGGCGCGTTGACCTCCGTAGCCTGGTCGCCAGACGGCCGGTTCATCATTGTGAGTACCTTTGGTTGACATTGGTGTTCTTCTGACCTGTTGTGCAGACCGGAGGTCAGGATGACCTGCTAACTATATTCTCCCCTTGGGAGCAGCGCGTAATAGCCCGCTGTCAAGGCCACTCTTCCTTCGTTTCTGCCGTCGCTTTTGACGAACTTCGCTGCGATGGGCGGACATACCGCTTTGGCTCTGTCGGCGAAGACAACAAATTAATACTGGTATGACCTTGCTTGTCCACTTCATAATGTGCTATACTCATACCCTCATCTAGTGGGACTTCTCCAGTGGCGCGCTACATCGACCGAAATTCCAGGCGACACATCATCAGCGAATGTCCATGTCCTCTACCGTATCACTCGGTCTACGGCGAGACAAATCGGCTTTGTACCTACCATCACTAGGCTCGACAGGAGTGGACGGCAGCCCTTCGCCGCGTTACCATCCAGCACCGGCGAGAAACGACGTCGCCGTCGTGCAACCTGTTTTGGTAAGTCACTCCTCACAATGGCAACCACATTGGTCCTGACGCTTCACGCAGGTAAAACACCTCGAAGGCGACCTCCTCGGCCACATCTCCTTCATCCCTCGCTGTATCCTCACCTCCACTCGCTCCGGACACATCAGACTCTGGATCCGACCCCTGGCGCTACGGCCACGCCATACGCGAACAGGGCACATGCGCGCTGTGACGACGGATGTCGAGGACTTGCTATAGCTGCATGTAAAGACCTCATTTAGGCTGTGGCGCCTCTTTCAAGCCGCGCGCGAGCCCATCCTTGTATATCTACAGGTGTATCGATTTAGGCATTGTATTTAACCTTCGCATCAGCTCTCAGTAGCGATTTTTCTACGTATCTTATCAAATTCTGTGTATCCTTTGATACTCCATGGAACCTTTGCTGCTCTTCACCTATCAGAGGCCGCAACGCAAGAACGGTTGGCGGGTTCAATATAAAGAATGCGCACTGCGGTATTTCGGTTCTAAATCCCCTTAGGAGCACAACAGGATGCCGCCTTGCCGTGGACCACACCCGTGCCACCGGTGCCCTTGAAGTACGCCTCTTTATTTCTGACACTGACTGCATCGTAGGAGGGTTCTGATTACATGCAAAGGCGGGGAAAGGATTAGGAAATACATTATAAGCTAGCAATAATCGTATCAGTCCTCCGAGAGATCGATAACTTCTCTCTCCCGCGCCCTTGCTTTCCCCTTCCGCTTCCCCTTCGTCGCGGTCGGCTTGTTAGCTTGACCGCCTCTGCGAGGAATCATAAAGTGCAGTCGAAGACCTCGCATAGACGCGTCAACGTGCAGTCTATAGTCGTCGCCTTCTACTGGAGCGGGTTTGTTGTGCCTTCGCGGTATGTGAGTTTGAAGGCATGATTAAAAGCTATGCTTTTGGCTCACATGTGCAGGAAGTGATGCTTGACTACGCTCAAGGACATGCGCTCGCGGCAGTGCACACAAGCATAGTCCAACGGCGCGTCAGTCCTGGCTTCCGTGTCGTTGCGGCTGCGACAGTGGGCCTCTGCGCGCTTGGCGAGTCGGATGTCTTCTTCGTCGAGTAGGTGAATCCAACTGGGGTCATCCTCCCCTCGGTTCAGGTGCCCGAGGTGGTGAACGATCTGGGAAGGGAATGGCATCAGCAAGATTCTACTGCCGTAAGCGTTGAAGCATCATACCGCCCGACGCCACCCAAAAACCTCGCGGTCCTTACCGCTCGTCTGTCCTTCGCACGTCGCACAAGCCAGCCACGTCGCCTCCTCGTCCATATCCCCCTGGTCCACGATACGCGGGTCGCACCCGCACGCCCTGATGACTGCCATTGCCGCCCTCGCTACCTGCCCATCCCACTCCACGCGCGCGCCGTCGTGGTTCCAGGGCAGCGCGTCGAGCCGCTTCCACAGCCACGCCTCTTCGCCCGCGAGGTTACGAAAGCCGAGGCGGGCCTCACGGGTGCAAGAATGCGCCAGCACGCGCGGAAAGTTCACGGGTTCGTTGCAGCCCGCGCAGCGGAAGAACACGCAGGCGAAGCGGAGAGAATACAGCTCGTCGTCTTCCTCGTCCTCGAGGTGGCGGTACGCGTCGGGGAGCATGGCAACGAGTTCGCGGCCTTTGATGGTGCGCCACTCGTCGCAGAGGGCGTCAAGGGCGTCGGGGGATAGGGATGACTTCAGGCGCTTCAAGTCGGGCTCGACGTCGGTCACGTAGGACTTGACCTCGGCGAACATCAGGCAGCGAATGCTTGGGAGGGAGATGATGTCGAGGGCGCTGGGATAGATCTGGTCGGCGTCATCGATGGCTGAGGGGACTGGTTTCGAGGACACGTAGGCTCTCAGGGCGTCGATGACGATCTGCATCCTGTCTTTGAGGAGTTTCTTGCGCTTCTTCTCGAGCATGTCGTCGCGGATGTCACTGAGAAGCTTGGAAAGAGGACGAGAGATCTGTTTCCATGCTGGAAGGGATTAGTGGGTGACAGTGATGACTAAATTATATGCGTACAGCTGTCCGTGATCTCGTCGAAGGACTTGACGAGGGGGTGATCCTCTAGTAGCTTGGACTGCACGGAGTGTATCCAATCTATTTCTTCAGAGAAACCCAGAGCGCGTAAGCGTATCTCGATTCTGAAGCCATGGTGAGCCCGGCAACAAAGCAGCGATGAAAGACCAACTCACTGCGCAAGCCGTGCTTTCAGAAACCTCCTCTCCTCTTCCCTCTGTCTTCGTGGTAAGACGATGTTGACATAGTTCTCGCATTTCCTTGCATGCTGTAAATCCCGTAAGCATTTGATTCCCCCACCTATGAACCTTTTCCGGCGTACCATTTCGGCAGCCATCTGTCTTTCCAGAGGTGGGGATTGAACAGCCTTGACGGCGTCGGCGTCTGCCTGATCGACGCCCTTGAAAAGCTCGATTGCTGCTTTAACGTCTGTAAGGTTGTAGACCCTCCTGTCTGGAGATTATAAGCCGATTGTTGAGGTGTTCGAAAGGCAAGAACGAACAGTGGGCATACGCATGGATATGTAAATGTAACCGGCATTGTTCTACGGGCTCCTTGGTAGCTCTTATGATGCTCGCTTCGTCAAAGAACCTATCGGCAGTAAAGGGTGGGTTCAATATATCTTTAACCATAGATGATGCACGCCACAAACCTTTGTCCTAGGCAGCGATCGCACGTGCGGACACTGAAAGGCCAGAGCGCGCAGGATGAGGGGCGATTGCAGTACTATTAGTGGCGTAAGCTCAGACGTAGTCCCGCCCGTAAGCTCAACGACTTACGGAACGTGTGTTACCCAATAACACCTCAGTCCACTGCGGTTCGTTCAGGTTGTCCGGCTTAGGAGGGAAGTCTGCATCGGCAGAAATACACTTCCTCCACACGGAGCGAGAGTTCCTCGTAATCAGGATCGCCCGCAGCGCCTTGGAAGTGTAGGAAACATGTAACAAAGACTGAGGGTCTAAATGACCAAAGATCTGGGAGACAACGCGTTTAGCTCGTGCCATCCGTTCGAAAATGGGCGAGCCTACCTCATATAGTATATCCAGAGGCATCTCAACGAGGAGCTTCAACTTCCCATTGGCAACGACACGCGCCTTTGTCGGTGGCGCAACAGCTGCCGTTGTTGGTTGCCTTTGAGCGGGATACTTCCGCGACCTCTTCTTGGGAGGCATATTGAGGAGATTGGAGCTATGCGACCAATAAAGTCAGAGAATTTCGTGTGCAGTCCTCCCTCGTGAAATGCAGGTCGTGGTCTGGTCGCGGTTGAGAACAAGGTGCGAGTCACGCGCGTCCGTCACACCATGTGACAGATAAGTTCGGTACCGACAACGGTCACGCTTAAGTTGAACTTCTTTATCTCTCGTAGTTGGTATGTGCTATACCGGCCGCCACGATGTTTGAGCATATTTAAAAGAGCATGAGCTGTCAGATCTAAGTAGCAGGGTACATTCTACTGCTCTTGCCATTCGAAAGACCCCATGAGAGCGGTCCTCCCCACCACCGACCCTTGATTAGGGCACAGCACCGTCATTTGCTTGTTCTGCACATCAATGCTGGTCCTGAGTCCCATTTAGCCTATCATCATTCGCGTCGATGACCATAAAACTTACACGGCGATAAATCCGGAAACCGTCAGATCCAAGAGCTCCTCGTCGTAACGCTCATTTTCATCCGGGTTCAGCGGAGCAAGGACGGCGAGTAAGGCGTTTAGGAGACCAGAACCGGGCGCGCTTGGATCCACCTGGACAGGCTGCATCTCGGATATGAGGCGAACGGCGCCTATGGACAGTGCACTGGTGGGCGCCATGGATTCTGTGCGGAGTCAGGGTGCGTAGACCGAGCAGAAACTGCTACTCACCCGCCCCAATCCGATATATACTAAGATCACCAAAGCCTATGACGGTCGAAGACGGCGAGAGCACCAAGTCGGCAGCCGCCTCGCCACCCAGTAGCGCGTTGGAGACGCCGGGCGGAGGATGGAGGACGTGGCCGTAGAAGTACGTATGCATCTGATATTTGTGTACACGCTCCCTGTAGGCCGCGTCGAGTTCGACGACCTGCGTGAGGTGTCAGTGGGAGAACAAGAAAGCTCGGAAATGTAGTATTACACCACCACTCTTTGGTATCTTGACCACTGTGAGCTTCGAGCCGTAGGTGCGTTGCATCTCGACGTTGAGCTTTTCGTGGCCGAGCACGAGGATGACGTTGACTGACAGGGGTTAGTTCTGAGTCACATCGAGCCACGGAAAGACTGACTTCTGAAGGCCTCTACGGCGGCTTTGATGAGCCTTTGCTTGTGCTCGTTGAAGCCTGTCGTGCTGGATGCGAAGGACGAGGGTGTATCGACGATGAACCCGGATGCATATGCTGTAGTCGCACTTGTCAGATATGCCGTCCACTGGCTGCTTCAAAGGACTGACCACTAGCACTGTCCTTCACGTTATTCCGCGCAGCATCCTCCCGGTCGCTCACGCCCATTCCAAGGTTCCGGATCAAGCGCTCTAGCAGACGAGGATTCCGCTTCGCGTCCGGGTGGCCATACCTACACATTTGCTATCAGCGAGCTGAGAATAAAAACGATGACGATGCCTACCAATAAACAAGCGGGACCAGCGCATTCGCAGCCATCGCCATGGGCGCGCTCGAAGCACTCAGTCCCAGCGTCGCAGCAGGCGTGCAAGTAGGTATCGCGGCCGGGATCGCCGCGGCTGAGATGGCACCGGGAAGTGCGAAAGCGCCCTGTAGCGAAGGTTAAGAGTCGGGCCTTGGGCGGACCGCGTCGTCCAGGTGGGTGCATTGTGCATCCGCGCGACTCACCTCCGCCGGGTCCAAATTCGCCACCACAGGCGCCCACCCCTGCGCCACACGACTCGCGTAGTTGACGAGCATTTTACAGAGCGAGGTCTTCCCCGAGTTTTCGGGGCCGAGGATGAGGATGCGCGGTGGTTCCGAGGTAGCGTCAGGGTCGCCTTCGTCTACGTAGGCGATAGTTAACCTTGGCCGTTCAAGCAACAAAAAACCCAAATAAACTAACCCTCAGGGATCGGCGACCCGCGTATATTCGCCAGTGCCCTCACACGCATCTGCTCGAGCGCGATGTGAAGGTTGGCATACACCGCCATGGGCGTCTCGTCCGACGTGTATTCGACAGAGGGGCGGCCTATGACGTGTTCCTTTCAGTCAGCTATCAACGGTCTAGTTACGCACAAACAGAGCACTCATCTCGATTGAGGCGCCCCTCCAGGTGAAGACGGCTGCCTTGCATTCCTCGCCGAAGAGGTAGCTCTTGCCTTCCGCGAGCTCGCAGCCGTAGATCTCGGCTTGGCCGCGCAGGAGCTGTGGGAGTCAGAGGGCTGTGGGGTAAAGGACGGGTGGGGGGGGGCGCATACCTTGATGGCTACAGTGGTACCAGGATCGAGTTCGAAGCGATACTCCGTCTCGGGATGGAGGTCCCACTGCCTTGTTTCCGAAGCAGCTGGGTCAGACATACTGATTTAACTGAGATGATACTTTTGGACAGAAGGGTAAGGATGAAGGACCGCTTGTGACTATATGCAGCCAACTATGCTTCTATGACCATCCAATGGTGCAAACAAACAACAGATGCCACACAAATGCTACGTTGGTGTTCTTGCACTGCTTGGATAGACAAAAGAGCCTATGATCTACTCAGGATGAACAATGATGCCTCAAAGAGGTCGAAGACAGGGCCTGTGGGATGATGAGGGTTGGAACCAGGAAAGAGCTTTGCCGTGATGCCACCGATCTGCACGTGCGACGTTCTTTAGACTTCCCACGTTCACGTGTTCTGGATTTCAACTGTGACAATCTATACCTATATGATAGTATTTCGTTACACAGTATGGGAGGGACAAGAAGTGGTAGATAGGGTGGACAGATTAGTGGAGCATATGAGAACGCAGGAACAAGAAGCAAGTGATATCAAAGCAAGAACAGACAGCAAAGGGTAAACAAGAAAGCAAGGATGGCAATGTGACTGGCACGCAAAAGAATAAGACGCTATGCCGGACGGGCGCCCCAGACGCCCATTGGGGCAGTAGGCGCAGGGCGGACGGACGCGGCCTCCACCTGCGCCATCACCTCCATGGCGCGCACGACCTTGGCCAGCTGCGGCTTGACAGTGCCTACCAACTCCGTACCCTGGGAAGCAAAAGCCCGGCCAACCTCGTCTCGCGCGTTCTTCAGCATCGGCATCAACCGCGCGCGCACCTCTTGCGCGATGTCCTCTTCGATCGGCGCAGGCACGTCCTCGTCTGTCCGCTCCAGCGACAGATAGCCAGGGACCTCCAACAGCGACGTCGGCTGGTGCATCGGCGATCGCGGCGGCGTAGGTGGGTGCCGCATGACGTGCGCCTCGAATGCCAGGACCAGCGCACTGAGCTCCTCCTCGAGCTTCGCCTGCCGCGCCGTGAGTTCCTCAAGCTCCCTCTGTAGCTCCGGCGTCTCCTGGTTGAACTCCGCGACCTCCGCGCGCAGCTTCGCAATCTCGTCGCGCTGCTTGATGGCTACCTCGTGCGCTCCCTCGTTGGACGCGAGCGTCTGCGCGACGTCGACAACGTTCCTGCCGAGCCGCTCCATGTCGTGCATCTGCTCCTCGGTGCGCTCCTCCGGGGTCGGCACGTCCTCGTCGTCCACGGGCTCGTCGACGTCAATAGTCTCGGGCGCCCCAAGCGCATCACAGAGCTCCAGGACCTGATTGTCCACATCCTCGTGGATCTCAGCCTCCTGGTCCGCGAAACTGGCCTTCATCTCGCGTGTCTCAAGCTCGAGCCTCGACAGTATGTCCGCAACCTCTTGCTCCGGTCCAGCGGGCACCTCCTCGTCCTCGCGCGATCGCTTGCGCGAGGCCTCTTCTTCCGCCTTCGCATCCTCGAGCTCCTGCTCCATCTGCTTCTTGTGTCGCGCGAAGACGTCCGTCATGAGCTCATAAAGGTCGGACACTGCTTTCGCAAAGGCGGCGAGTTCGTCGAGGGCCTCGGCGCGCTGCTTCTCTTGCGCTTCCGAGGGGCCCGTGCGTGGATCGATGGGCCATATGCGTTGCTCAGCGACGGCGGACAAGGCCTTGTCGCGGTTGCTGAAGAGCTCTGCCTTGTGCTTCGACAGCTGGGCGAGATTGCCAGGTGAGCGTGGGTCGGTAGTGCCCGGTGTTCGATACATTCGTGAAGCGACTATGCCATTGTCGGCTCTGGTGTATGCATTCGACGCGCGCAAGTACTCCGATATGCGCCTGCACATCTCTTAGATTCTGGGATGTCATGGGAGAAGGTAGACTCACTGTATTCGGTCGTCCCATGCTTGGGGGTCAAGATTGGTGCTCACTGACCCCGAGGCCAGGGTAGACAAGAGGGTCGGTGGCTGTGGTGGAGGAGGAATGGAGTCGAGGGAGACGATTGTTTCTTGACGAGACCTCTCGACCGATGGCTTCGGTGATGAAAGAGGTGCACCTGGAGGCGCTACGGATGAGGACGTCGAAGCATGCGGCGCTTGAGCAGTGGAGGGTGGTGCCGCAGGCGATGTGGAAATGGGGACAGGTGGTAGTTGAGGGTTAGATGGTGGCGGAGGTGCCGAAGTGGGAGGTGGAGGTGGAGGCATGGTCGCAGGGGCAGGCGGTACAGCAGTTGCTGGTGTTCCAGATGTCGAAGTCGACAGAGCTGACGCTGGAGGAAGAACGTGTCTGTCCGAAAGGGAGATGTTGAGCCCGTTGCGCGTGATGATGCCCGCTGAGATCGCCCGAGCGATGTACTCTGCGAGATCCTTGGTCTTCGTCCGACGGTACAGGTCAGGCTCGCGTTGTAGCAACCGCACTGCGATGCTGGAGAGTAAGGGGCGTAGCCTACCCTTCTCCCTTTCTTCCTCGAGCACCTGGATGAGTAGTTGATATTCAGGGAGTAAGGGGAGTTTCTCGCGAGGAGGGAACGTGATGGACGCGGAGGAGGGAGGGTAGGACGGGGCTTGTCGTTCTGCGGTGTCCAGTCGATGGGAGGAGGAGGCCGCGCCTGGCGTAGCGAAAGAGCTTCGTCGTGAGAGAGGTGTCGGGGACCTTGTACCCCAGCTGGCCTTCCGCATCGCGGCCGGTGCTTGCGGCGTACGCTTGAGCAACGGTTCGGGCCCTGGCTCGCGTTTTGGCGTCCTATCTGGCGGTCGAGCGCCGGGATGGCCTCCACTCTCCTCCCTTCGCCGCGACTCCCTGCTCCTCTCCCGCTCGTCTGTACGCGTCCGGGTCCTCTCGCGACTTCTTTCCCTCCCTCTGCTCCCACTCCGGCGCCGACCTTCGCGCGATCGAGCGTCATCGTAGCGAGGTCCCCTGCGCGGGCTTGAGCTGCGTTCGCGACTCCAGGACGCGTTGCGGGGGCGTTTCTGACCTACGCGCACATCCATGTCGCGGTCGCGCGATCGGTGACGCGGGGGCGGCGTGTCGTCTCGGCGACTGGATGAGGAGGGTATGCGGGACCGTGGCCGCACGCCTGAGGGTGGTGAGGACGAACGAGGTCGTGCAGACTTGTATGGAGGTGGCGAGGATCTTCGTGGTGGGGACGACCGTCTGGGTGGCGAGGGTCTTCGTCGGTCGCTGTTCCCCCAGCCCTCGGACGCAAGATTTCGGGACTTGTTCACAAAGGAACGCGCGAGATACGCGTCCTCCCAGCCCGGGTCATCCGGATGCTGAAAGGTACAGAAGGCGCCCTTGCTGCACCCCTCGCCCTTGGGGTTGCCATCGGGGTGAAAATACTACTGTCATTGTAAGCTTGCGGTCTTTGCGGGGGTCGTCTGAATACTTGCGCGACAGCGAACCCGTCTCTTTCGATTGACGTCCATGGGGAGAGGTAGAGCCTATCAGAGTTCGGGACAGAATGCGGTCGTATGTCGCGGAAGCAAGAACAATGTAATTATCCCCATCTAGCATCAATTGCGCGCTTGGGTGGCATGCCACATCAATGCTGAATCTCACTGATTCATCAATTTATGGTTCCACGTCCACGACGCCTCTATACACTGTCCCTTTGACACTTTGGGATCATGAATGCAGTACGTATTCTATCTATCTGCTTAACCAAAAACCACCTGATTGAGGATGGCATGCAGGCGCCGTTCGAGCTGATCCTCGACAGATCTTCTCGTCTCGCAAAGCTCGACCTTGGTTTTCGTAGTCCACTCATCTACATCTTTCTTAGCACCTACCTTCTTCAGCGCGCAGTCAACGCATAGCGCAATAACGTCGTCCACCTGACGGGTCCGCTGAACTGGAAGTCGGCGGCATAGGATTCGCTGCTTCTCGTCTGAATCAAGGGCGTCGAGAGCACTAGTTAGCGATGCACTGTGCTCATTATTTTCCAGCAACTGAGACAGGACCGTCAGAAATGAGGTCCTGAAGCACTCAAGGAAGATGCTCACCGCGCGCATAGCCAAGTTGAACTCGCGTGTAGTGTCCTGAACTTCGCGTTCCATCTCTTGTCGTATCCGCCGCGCGTCCAGTCGTACCCTCTGCGCTTCCTGCTGGCACATCCGCTCCTCGTAGAGCGCAAACACCCCCTTCCCCGTCGCGAGCAATCCCTGTGCGTACTTCAAGCCCTCCTTCGTGACATCGTCTGGACATGCGAGGGCGGCGGGGTAGGAGGCTAGTTGGTCCAAGATCACGGCGTACCGTTCCTTCAGCTGCCTCAGCGTCTGCTCGGTATGCGATTGCTGCATAGAGGGTGGCGTCGGACTCATCACTATCTCTCCCTCTTCCGCATTCTCCATTCGAGCATCGGAGGAGGCCCGCAACTGCAAACGCTTTCGGAGCTCGAGTTCGTCTTCTAGACGATGGTTTCGGTCGGATAGGCGCACGGCACGGGTGAGGAGGCTGGACGACATGATCAGCTTGTAATCTCGGAAGATAATGTGACGACGTACTCGGTAAGATGGTCGACGAAGGTCTGGTCGACAGGCGGTGCACTGGGAGGGTTGCACATCCGCGCAATCATGGTGTCGGTGATCTCGAGCGTGCTGCCCGTGGCGCTTGCATTGTCCGGGTCATTTGCTGCATCGACCGAGGCGTGGCTTGCGGATGCGCTCCTGCTCGGTGTGTACGGCGCCGCCAAGGAAGGAGCGCGCGACTGAGGTTGGTTGCTGCCACTCGACGCGGCTCTAGGAGACTGTTGAAGAGAGGTAGGTGGCGCGGGTTCGTCGACGTCCATGCCAGATCCCCATGCTGAGCTGGACGCGCGAGATCCAGTGGCGCCGTCGGCATGCCCATCGCCTCGCCAGCCATTCTGACCACCACCGCGTCGACCCATCAGACCAGCCCCTCGGCGTCCACCTCTGCTCGCGACGGGTCCTCCACATTGAAAGTCACCGCCACGCCTTGCAGGCGAAGCACCACCACCACGTCCTCTCCGCGGCCAGCCACTGTCGAGGGGTGGCTTCCAGGGCGCCGGCCGTTTGCGGGGCGATTCTTCCTCGTCATCGTCCTGTAGGAGAGGCTTCCGCTTCTGCGCGATGGGTGGCGCATCAGGGGCGAGGTCGTCCATTGAATCAGGTCAAGGGCGTCACTTCAGCTGAGGAGATGCGTGAGCAAGGCTTTTTGAGGACGAAGTCGAGGGCCAGACTCACCTTGGTCTACTGCCCGGACCGGGTTGCAGACAGCGCTGAAGTGAGCGCAGGAGGGAGGAAAGACGTGAGGATAACACGCGCCCCGCTCTCGCAGCGACGGTCCGACGGAGTGCGCACGCAAGGCCTTCCCTATAGAATGCTCCGGTCAAGGGGTCAAGAGCTTACTAGGATTCCGCCATGACGAAAGCCTACCGGCACTCATGTTGGCGGATCCTCCTGCGGCGTGGGAGAGAGGGTCAGTTGCAAGGGTCAGGTCGAACACGTACTTGCGGTTGTCCATGACATGCACGGAGAGAAGCAAGTCTATGGAGATGAGCATGTCAAGCGCAGTAGGGGACGTACGTGAAGGGCAACATGAGGACGTTCAGTGCAACACGAGGGAAGTCCAGTCCAGCACGAGGGGTGTACAGAAAGAGCAATACGATGTGCATTAGAGGCATGGTGAGCATTGTGGACGTACTGTACAGTATGTTGTCGGGGTCGGGGCATGCAGATGGGATGGGGGTGTCGCTGGAATCATAGTTAGGTAAGTAATATGGGGTAGACAATCGTCCGAGGCATCAGCATTGCCTGAGCGTCCATGAGCGGTAGTCGGGGGTGTATGGGCGTCGGTTGAGCGCGCGCATGATTGTTGGTCGAGCATGCCCGAGTAATCAATCATCAGCGCAGCGAAGCCAATCAATAGTAATCCTCCCAGGGGTCGACCATCTCCGATTGGTGGGTCATGACGGCGGCGTCCTTGCGTATGGGGTTGACGCGAGGGTAGACAAACTGAGTAAGGAGTCAGTGGGGTGTTCGCCAGGGAGGGAAGAGGGGAGAAAGGATGCGAGAAAGAGGAGGAAAGCATGAACGTACCCCTTCGTTGTACTCGTGCATGACTTCGGCGGCGATGATTTCTTTGTCTTTGACAAGGGCCTTGAATGAGCGGCATAGGGCGTGAAGCTGGACGACTGGGTCAATGATGCACTATCAGCGGAGGGGAAGCAGCGAACCTGAAAGCCAACCAAGGCCATGATGGCGAACATCATAATCCAATTCGACGAGCCCGTCTGCATCCACAACAGCGCGTGCACTGGGGAGTACACGCAGAACAATGAAGTCTCCACATCCCCCGGCGTCCACACCTCCATCTGCAGTATTCGCGTCGCCGTCCTCGTCTTTGCCGCTGCCTTCGGCTTCATCCCCAGCAGCCAGCGGAAGCTCTTCGTGAACGCGCCCCACAGCTGCTCCTTGATCGAGGGCGCCTCGAGTGGCTCAAAGTCGAGCTCTTCGGACACGTACTTTGCGTTCGGCGAGCTGACGGGGTCTTGTCGCCGATGCAGGCGGTAGATCTTCACGCGCGTGAAGAGGTACATGGCGTTTAGGATGGCGGCGCCGAGCAGGAGGAGCGTGAGGGGGACTGTCCAGCTGAACCAGCTTGCGCCGGTGTCCTCGGCGTACATGTCCTCCCAGCCGAACTCGGAGTCGGGGACGGCGCGGCCTTGGCTGACGCGGACGCATAGGTGGAGGAAGTGCAGCAGGCCGCCAAGGATGCGCGCAGAGGTTTGGTGTGAGGGGAGTGGGACGTTGTTGGGGAACTGCGTAAACTCGAAAGCAATGCGGCTGGGGATGTCCCGTATCCTATAAATTGTTAGCCACTTGACAAAGCTAGTGGCGCGCAAGCGCACCTCGTATACAGCGATTTTTTGCGAACGATTGCTTTGCGTGGTGCGCCGCCACCGACTCCGGAGGTCTTCTTGCGCAGTGGCGTGCCGTAGGGGGCAGGCTTGTGAGAGCGCGCGGCATCCCAGTCAAAGGGGATGGATGACGCGATAGAGGGGGTCGACGCGGGCGACCTGTAGAGGCCTATGGACGGCCGAGCATTGCGCGCCGGCGTGACCGGTGGGCCGTTCATCCTGCTGCGCGACGGGCTTGCGGCAGGCGACTCCTCGTCGTCGTCCAAGTGTGCCGCATTTCCCTGGCTCTTGTACGCGAGGTGCCTCCGAAGCGACATCGTGGTGAGAACAAAGACGCGGCACCGATCGCGGCCGAGGAGAACAATGGGCGAGTGTGACACGTGTCCGCGCACCGGTCACATGCACGTGTGCGTGAGTCACGGTGGATGTGACGTAAACACGAGGCCGATAAACGATAAAAACTTGGTTCGTTTTCCCGTTTCGTCCTTCCTCCACCCCACCACCACCGCGACACACCGAACCCGATTTTTGACGACCTCACGCGAAAAAACGACCGAAGATAACGTCCCTGACGCCAGACACGCCTCTCCCCTCCTCCACCACGTCTATCCTACGCCCCCACAGAAACCCCGCCACTTCTCTGTCGCCCAGCTCATCGGTTAGGTACGTCTCGCATCGACACGTACTTCCCCAGACACTCACAAACTGCAGCAGCGTCAGGATGGCCCACCCTTCCACATCCCACCACAGTGACCGACACCGGTCGCGCGAGCGCTCCTCGCACTCCCACCACCATCACCGCACCATCTCGTCGACGACTCTCCTCCTCGTCCTCTCCCTCATCCTTGCGGTCCTGGCCGTCATGCTCTCTCTGCCGGGCGGCACCTCACCACTCACCGGTGGTGGCGCTACTGGCGAAGAAAAGCAAACGACCAGCGTCCTGAGCTACCTCAACCCCAAGCGTGCTCAGCAGCTCATCGCCCGCGAGCACACCGTCGCTCAGCGGGAGGCAGAGGTTGCCCGTCGCGAGGCAGAGCTCCTCGTCGGTGCCCCCGGTGGTGTTGTTCCTCAGGCCTGCGCACCCTGCGTGCCGACGACGGTGTACGAGACCGTTCCCCTTCCGGCGCAGACCGTGGTCAAGGAGGTCATCAAAGAGGACTCGCTCACTCCGCCTGGCTGGCATAGCCCGCGCATCGACGACATCATCGACCGTGAACTCAAGGTCGCCGAGCGCGAGAGGGACATTTCCAAGCGTGAGGAGGTCGTCAACCGTCGGGAACACGATGCTTCCCGCCGCGAGAGCTGGATCACAGAGCAACTCATGTACGTAAGCTTCCCACACTCATACTTCCACGCGTCTGAAGGTCTTTACAGTCGTCTCGGGAACGCTGGCGAGCCCGCGGAGACCGTCGAGGAAGAGTACTTCTATGAGCCGCAGGGCAAGCGGAGACCCAAGGTAGCGCCACCACTCCAGCGCCGTTCAGAGCTTTGAGACGAGGGGGGTACGCGATGTCAATGAACTCCAGTCCGTAAACTCCCATTGCGTTACTCGCCTCCCTCAGTCCGGGCTTGGGGGACTTTACGGTGTCTTTCGCTTCTATTGTCCCCCTCGTCCCCTCGCTCCTCCACACATACCACGCGTCGCGCCAGGGCGTGACCGCGTTCCGCGGAAGCATTCGATCGCGGAGTCCGATCGCGTTGTAACGCTGTCCCGTCTGCTCGTGATTTGTGACCGACGCGTCTGCGCCGGCGCGTGGTGTTTGAGGAGCTCCCATATTTCTTTTCTCCTGCATCCCTCTTAGCCCTGTCAAAGTTCGTGCTGACTCGCTCTCCAGATCATCCAGCAGCAGGTCCAACATGAACTTCCGCCACCAGTCATTGTATCGGAGACCGAGATCCAGTATCAGACTGTAACCGCCACCGCCACCCAGACCGTCACTCTCCCCCCGCCTGCCGGCACCCGCAAAGTCGCCTTCCCTGCCCCCGAGTCACCGGTGCAAATGCAGACCGGTTCTGCACCCAAGACCACCAGTGTCGACATCATCCACGAGGAGTACACACATCATCCCGAGGAAGAAGTCATCGAGGAAGAGGAGGAGTACTATGCTGCCGTTCCCCCCACCCGCGGGCGCGCACCACCCTCGCGCCCTCCGCAGCGCTGGTGGGGCGAGTAAGCGGTGGTTGTGGCTTGTCAATGTTATGATTATGATCCTGAATCCGCGGTCGTTGTACTTTTTACTTACTTTCTTTTCTACACCCTCTCGCTCAGCTAGCCTGTGCGATGCATTGCCCGGGTGTGTGGCGGACGGCGCGTTCATTTATTCCTTACGACGTGTTCGTTCCTTGTGCATGCTTCGTCGCCTCCGCCCCGCCCACCGCTGTGCTTTGCCCTTACTTTCTCTTACTCTACACCCGATACTTACGACTGTGGAAGGACTCCCTTGTTGGCATCGTTGACCCCGCACGCGCTAACCCCTCCCCCTTGCTGCTTGACGAACGCTTACGATATATCTATACTCTTCGGTTGGCCTCCTTAGGTACTGGACATGTACTTGCTAGAAATATGATCGCGGTTCTCGGAAGCGATGGTGTGCAGTCTGGAAAATGACTGGGAAACGAAAAGACCGCGGGGACGAAGACGGTGACGGCGTAGGCTTCACACGCGCCAGGCTTCGGCTGCCTGTCAAGGAAGGATCGTTCGCTTGTTGTTCCTCGCCTCCATCTAGTCTGAACATATCTCCCCCTATACCGACATGGCGCGCGCTATCGGCATAGCAGAGTCTAGAAAGCAGATAGCCCAGCTCACGGCTGCAATCAACGACAGCACTCGCTCGAAGGAAAACCGAGATCCTGCCCACCAACGCGTACTGCTAAACAAACTTGACGGTCTCTTCCGTCGCGGCCGCCCCTTCATCGACCTCGATGGCAAACCTCCCCTGCGCAATCCCGCAGACAAACCCCTCCATCCACAGGATCCCAAGATCGCGAACGTCATCCGCTCGCTCGCGTTGTACTTCGGCGCGCTCTGCATGGACCTGGACAACCTTCAGTCTCCTGCAGACCCAACCGTCGTCTACCAGCACCTGCTCTCCTACGTCCCTGTCGTCCTACAGTGGCTCGACTTCGTGCATCCCATGAACGGGAACGTGAAGAAGGATGAGGAGGACGTGCCAATGGAACATATGACCATTTGCTACCCCATCATCATCACCTTGACCGGCTTGTGCACGCCACGGCTCTACGGCGGCGTCGAGAAGATGCGCGAGTACCTGCTCTCCACACACGTCCTCCTTTACGTGACGGATCTATGGACCAACCTCTTTCGTTACGCTAAACGCCCGTCAATAGCCACCGCAGCTCTGACCGTCAAGCTGCTCTACAAGTTCGCTTTCGATGGCTTCTCCGGCGAGAAAACATCCCGCATAGACATCGCCGACGACGTTGCCTATGCGATACGGCAGAGGCAGCAGAACCGACCGCGCCGTATGTGTCGCCTCATCGCCCGGTATGCCACACTATTTGAAGGACCAGCGCAGGAACAAGCAGCGCTCGAGCTCTTCCGCTTCGCAAGCAACCTCACCTCTGTACCCGGACTCGCGCCGCTTTCCTGCCCTAGAAGCGTCATTCGAGCCCTCGTTACTGCCTTGCAGGGCTACGCCAACAACCCGCACTGCGGTGCCCCGGGCCTCTGCCTCATGTACCTCGCGGAAATATGGACGAAATCAAGAAACCAGAAAGCCCTCGAATGGTCCCTCAACGACGGCGTCTTCCTCATATTCTTTCGCCTCTTGGCGAGCCAGACGGGGACCATCCTGATCCTCGACCCTACGGGGAAGAGCTTGCAGGACGGCTTCTCGTTCTGGCGTGTCCTAGATGCGTTCGAGCGCAACAACGCGCACTTGATTCCCGAGCTGCGTCGAGTTGCGCCCTCGCATCCTGCGATGGCTAATATTCTGACCGCTTATGACGCTCGCATCGCCGTGCATCGGAGAGCGGGCGAAGACTGGAAGGCGCGGAACAAGCGGTGCTCGCTCGAACAGCTGGCGAGTTAACCCTGCTTTGCATATCGGCTGAGGCGCTAATTGATCGTATGTGCAGTGCACGAACGCGTCGAATACGCGTAGACCCCACATGCGCGCATGTGCGTGTCGAGGAGCGTGGTACTGCTCCGCCGAATGTCAGCGCGCACATTGGCAAGAGCACCGCCAGCAGTGCCTTTACGCGGACGGCAGTAAGCCTTCGTGCCTGTCCTCTAGTACCTGCCTCTAAACCTTTTTTCGCAGGGCAGACAACTATGCGCGACGTGCACTTCGGCGCCGCTCTTGCCTACGAGTATCTATACAATAATCAAGATCTCATCACGTCGGAAGCTCTTGCGCTGGACCCGCATCGCCAACACATCATTCTGCTTGCCATCGACCTTCGACCGGCTATGTTGCAACATAGAGTAGTCATTGGTGGGCCGAAGAACCCGTCCGATACTATGTGGCGCGGGCTAGTCTCGACATGCTGGCGTGAGGGGGGTATGGATAGGATGGAATTGATAGACGGAGGTTTCGACTTGTACTCTTGGGACCCCTACCTTTAGGCTTTGGTTGACACGTTGAGAATCGATGGATGTGATGCTATGGATGCTAGACCTCATAGTGGACTCTCCTAGGTACGACTTGCTGCGAATGCCTTCTGTAAGGCGCAGTCTTTCGAGAATAGGTAGGCTGAATACGGCGCATGCCGAAACTTGTGGGTCCCAATCGCGTCAATCACGTGCGCGCCCGGCGACATTTCGAGCGCCCGCGGATGCGCGTCTTGCTCTATACCTCGTCGACTTCCTGCGCTGGTCTTGCGCGGCATCCGCTCTGAAGCCTGCTCGAACTTCTCGCCATGTCGCGCTCGAGTCTTATTCCGCAGTTCCAACTCGCCGCCATTGCTTTGCTGGGACCATGTCCGCCAGGATGCGATCTCATGGAGCTAAGGCGTACTCAGCTCGTCAAAGCCGAAGCCCTGCTCTCGCGTGTCCGCCCTTTCGCTGTCCTTGGCAAAGGCCCCCCTAGGCGAAACCCTGGCGAACCTCCCCTTCGTGTGTCGTGGTCTTCTATCGGTCCTGCGATGCTGGCACTCCTCCACTTCGGCACGCTCAGCTTGCATATACATGGCGCCTATCAGTCGTCGTCCACTTCTTGGAAACATCTCACGCCCTATATTCCGGTCGTGATCGACTGGCTCGAGTACGTTCACCCTTCGAATGGCCACCTGGAAGTTATCCCGACTGCCGGCGCGTGCTGCACTCCGAACGTCGTCTTATCCGTGTTGAGAGGGCTATGCAAACCCGGTCTTCACGGCGAGGACACTCCCTCGACAAAGACGTGCGGGTTTCTGTCTCAGACGCCTGTTCTCTCCTGGCTTCTCGATTTATGGCTTGACTTTGACCTCGGCGACTACAATGCATCCATTCAGGAAGACTTCATTCAGCAGATCATCATCCAGCTTTGCAAGTTCGCCTATGGAGACTACCACCCGCCTCCGGGCCGTCATCTCTCGGACCCGCCTTCAGACACTATGCAGCTCCCCTATGAGCTTCTTGCGCTAATTCGCGAGAAGATTGGCCGCCGAAAGCTCTGCCACGTCATTTCTCGATGGGCCGAAGCTCTTCAGGAGCGACCTGACGACGAGGGCTGTGCCAAAGCTTTCTTCCTCTTCGCGCTTTCTCTGTTAACGGTGCCCGAGCTGCTGCCCCAGGTCTATCCCAGGGAAGCACTCAAACGCCTTCTGCGATGCCTTGACCGACACCTCTCCCTGGGTCACTACGACACGGTGGCGACCGGCTTCGTCTATCTCGAATGCATCTGGATCGCAGCGATGGATCACAGGACCCTTCAGTGGTCTATAACCGCGGGCATCTTCACAATCTGCCTCCGGACGGCGATCGTCGCTCCCGAGCATCCCGAGGTGATTGGGATGCTGGGCCGCCTTGCAGATACGCTCCGGCAATCTCTGGCGTATTGGCGGGTTCTAGACGTCTTTCGGCGGAAGCATGGCCCTGACCTACCGCGACTACGCCTCGTTAGTCGGAAGCACCCTCTCATCGCCGACATCCTCGTCGCGTACGACGCTCGGATAGAGCAGCTTGATGAAGCGGAAGCGGATCTCAAGGAAAAGAAGGGCCGATGCTCCAACGACGAGGTAAGCTTTGTTGATTGAATTGCTTAGACCGCTTTTTCTTACGAAGCGGTAGTGTCCGAATTCCGAGGCTGTCAACGAGCAAGTGCGCACCTGCGCATGTAGGGGAGTGTGGTATTGCTCCATAGACTGCCAGAGACAAGACTGGAGACGGGAACATTCCGAAAGCTGTTTATCTGGGCGCAAGAAACGAGGTATGTACTACTACTTATCCTCCCCCTTCCAGCCAAGATCACGCCATTGACGAATTCCGACGTAGGAAAGACCAGCGCCCGCGATATTCACTTCATCGGTTGCCTCGTCTTCGACTATTGGAGGAAGAACGAACAACGCATCGTCGGCGAGGCTCTGGCTTTGGATCCTCTTCGCGCTCACCGCGTTCAGGTACATGTTGATCTTCGCCCTGCCGTCATCGGCCATACGATTAGGCTCGTCGAGGAAACGTGTAACGAAGAAGGGGCGTGGACGATGGAGCTATACGCAGGGTGGCTCGATAGTGGTACATATAGGAATATCCTATGCGAAGCCATTCAGATGCCGGAGGTGCATGAGGACGCTGCATGATAGCGTACGAGGGCGCGGCAGTCATTTGTTGTCACGAATATTTTGTACTTGATTGCGATACCTTTTTCATTGGCTTGTAAACTTGTTACTCCTTCAGAATGACCACCATCCTCTGGATTAGAACATGGCAGATCAAGGGTCACTTGTGGGGTTTACTTCTGAGCGATATCTTTACGGCAGTATCCGAGGTTGTGGGTCCCAATTTTTTGAATCACGTGCACGTGCAAGTTGCGCCCTACGCCGGCCATCGCTTCTGCATCCGGGCATCTCGAGATGGTCCTGCGCGACAAATCTACTTCGCTTGACTGGCGTAATGAAGGAGAAAGTGAGTTCTAGATGCGATATAGGCAAGTCGACATGACAAGTATCTTGCCGGGGTGGAAAGGTATTTCGAAGGTATCGCTACAATCCTAGACTCGAACCAGTCCCTGCTACCCGGGTGTAGCCACCTTCGGTGGCGGGGGACAAAGAGCGAGGGAAGGGGCGGAAGCGGGGCGGGACGAGCAAGTTCTGACAGCGCGGAACCGGACCGGACGAAGCTGAAGTTAGGGAAACACCCGGGGCAGGGACTGGAAGAACTCAATTACGACGTAGTACAGGACAGGATTTTCCCACGATTATGTGGGACTTAGAGAAATTTTGACGGATCGCCCCAGCCAAGGGTCGAGTTATGAGCGTGCACGGCCTCTCATTGAGTGTATCCTCTGCAGCAGTCACCTCATGTCAAGTCGCACGCAACTCACGCCATCGGCAAGCCATCCCAGGGCGTCAGATTCGTCGAGGTTAGTGACTAAAAGACGCATATATGCCGATTTACGCTATGTCGCGCCAGTACAGGCATATTTGAGATGGGATACATGGATTTTGACGCTGTGAGGTGAAGATCCCCCACATCGTCTCCGCGAGCATGCCGATGGATATGCCGACGATCGCGTGCGACTCTCGCGCGGTTCACCGGTAGGATTGAGGCGAGGGGACTGGCTGAGGTGGGTTCACGCAGCGCGAGGACCGGCTTCTTGATGCGTCAGATGTGTCGTACTGGCTGGATTGAGCCAAAGAATGGCGCGCGATGGTCCTGCGCGATATAAGTCAGCTCAGTTTGCGGGTAATGGATGACCTGGCGCACCTCAAAGCCACCAGAGCGCTCAGGCTCACCATCTCGTTACCCCTGAGAAGAAATTATGCGCCGCCGTCGCCTTGTCGGTCTTGTCCCATCGATAATGGCCCTTATGAAGGGCATCACTTCAGGAGTTATGAATATGGCGCCTGAGGTTGCTTCTCAGGCATAGGAAGTCGTCGGATGTTGCACATTGGATGTCCAGGACGGTGACAGTGCAGGGAGCGGGTCGAGGTTGTCGGTTTGGGAGGCAGCCGCGCCCAGGAACGTCGCGAATTTCTCTAAGTCCCACATAATCGTGGGAAAATCCTGTCCTGTGCTAGCTCCTTATGAGTCCTTCCAGTCCCCGCTCCGCTCCCCTGATCGGGCAAGTGTCAGCTTGCTTTTGCCTCGGTCCCGCGGAGTGGGGACTGGTTCGAGTCTACTACAATCCTGATAGCCGTATGTTCGTAGAAAAAAATAACAACGTCTCGTCATCGAGTCCATCCTACGCGGCTTCCTCGTGCTCGTCCGGCATCTTGAAGACACCGCAGCTTACCTTTCTATACCCGTGGTCCAGCCATACCGCGAATAGCTCTGTTGCCCACGCCGTGTCCTCGCTGGGCCTCTGCCCCACAAGCCTGATCGTATGTTCGATGACGGCAGGACGAAGGTCGATGTACACTTCGAGCTGATGACCGCGATGCGGATCAATGGCGAGAGCGTCGTGCAAGATGCGTCGCTCATTCTTTCCCCAATAGTCGAGGACAAGCCAGACAATGAAGTGCATGTCACGGGCGGTGGTTTGCCCTAAGGAAGGTCTCAATGGCGCGCTCGAGCAAGTATAGGCTGCGCGGCACACGTACCCTTTTTCTTGCGTCCAAACACACAACTCGTGCGATGCTCGCTCGTCCAGTGTTGCCTCTGACAATCGATGGAGCAGTACCAGGCGCCTCTGCATGCGCAAGCGCGCATCCGCTCATCGCACGTATCTGACTTCGGCGACGGGCACTGCAGAGTGATCAGCGAAGATGCCTAGGCAATTCGGGCCGGATTTGAGTTCACCTCGTTGTGCGCGCATCGTCTCTTCTTCTCCGCAACGTCCTTCTCCACCACGAGAAACTGCTCAATCCGAGTGTCGTACGCAGTGAGAACATCAGCGATCATAGGATGGTCCTGAGCAATCCGGCGCAGTCGCGACATTTCGGACTCGTGCCTTCGCCGGAAGCTGTCCAAGACCCGCCAGAACACCAAGGATTGTCGAAGGGTACGGGTAAGGCGAGTGAGTGCGACAGCGAGGGTTGGTGATGGTTTGCCACCCACGGCACGCAAGATCATTGTGAAGACGCCCTCCGTTATAGACCACTGAAGGGTCCGGTGGTCCGCCGTGATGAGCCAGATAGTTTGAAGGTAGTGGAATCCTTCCGCTAGCGTGTCGTGGTGACCCAAAGTGAGGTGCCGGTCGAGGCACTGCAGAAGGCGCTTGAGGGCGTCCCTAGGATACACCATGGGCGATAGCTCGGGAACGGCCAACAGAGCGCAGGCGAGAGGAAAGAAATCGGCAGCATTGCTTTCGTCCTCTTCCCGGTCCTGGAGCATCGAAGCCCATCGCGCAGAGATGTGGCAGAGATTGCGTCGACTGGACTTGTCGCGTAGCAGGGAGATGAGTTCGTAGGGGAGTTGCCGCTTCTGCCGCCGAGCTGAGGACGAAGGAGTACAGTCCGATGGCGTATGATACTCCCCGAAGGAGAACCTGCACAGCTGGACAATGGTCTGATGAGCGCAGTCGTCCATAATGGCCCCATCGTATATACCGGAGTCGAAGAAGTTCAACCAGAGATCGAGCAGCCAGGATAGGACAGGCGTCCGAGCCAAAAACTGACGCGTCTTCTCGCTGGGTACGTCCTCGCCGTGAAGGCCGGATTTACACAACCCCCTGAGGACCGCCAGGACGGCGTTGGGAGCGAGGTAGACGCCCGTGGTCGAGGTCACTTCTATGTTGCCGTTCGTCGGGAGTATGAGCTCAAGCCAGTCGACGACAGCAGGTATGTGAGGTGTCAGGTACTTCCATGAATCGCAGGACGATTTGTACGCATGATGTAGGTGCAGGCTGAGCGTGCCGAAGTGAAGAAGCGCGAGTATCACAGGACTGAGGGTAGACCGCGGAACACGGAGAGGAGGGTCGCCAGGGTTTCGCGGAGGGGGGCCTTTGCCGAGAGCCGAGAATGGTCGTGTGCGCGGAAGGAGGGCTTCGGCTTTCTTGATCTGCGAACGTCTGACTTGGACGAGATCGCTGTCCGGCGGACATGGGCCCATCAGCTCGAGGGCGACGATCTGGAACTGGAGGGTAGCGCTTAGGCGAGTCATGGCGAGGAGCTGAGTTAAGCTGCAGAGCAGGCGCAGCGCACGACCAGCTCTGGGTATCGACAAGGTGCAGAGCAAAGCGCGAATTCGATCATGATGGCCAGGCGCGTCGCCGAAGACACACGTGACTGAGCCGATGGGGACCCACAGCCTCGGGACTTGCCGTCCGCCTCATTGAACGTCGCAAGAGAAGGGGCAGACAAAATAATCTCGTGCGGTACAAAGGATGTTGAAGTAACGATACCAACTTTCCATCATTGTACACGATTCATCCCCAGAGTCGCCCTCTAGCATTGAATCTTGTAAGCCTCCACCAGCAAGCAGCCAGTCTTCCACCCCAAGGTCACCATGATGATCGCAAGGATCATATGTACCGCAACGCGCGCCGCCGCGCAAGGACGGCCAATTGACGGCGCACTAGCATGATATTGGTAATAGGAGGTGGACCATCCTTCCCAGCCTCATCGATGGCGGCTACTTCTTCAGCCGCGAGAGGTTCTGCGAGACCCGGCGTCAACTACTGCACAACGCGAGGAGGCAGATGGGAAGTACTGACCAAGGTCGCCGACTGCGAGATACTCCTCCATGTGCGACTTTGTCGAGCTCGTGCTATAGACCAGCGTAAGCTTGGGAGTCTCAAGGGAGGCAGGCGAAGGACATACGTGACGATGACTACGCCCTTGGCGCGCACCCAGAGGAAGAGGGCCTGCACCGGTGTGGCGCCGCGCCGTGAAGCCGCAGCAGCCAGGGGTGCATCAACGGGTCCACCGGGGAACTTCGTTATGGGGCTAGGGGGAAACTCATGAGAGGACAAGAGATGCCGGCAAGGAATATACATACTCGAGGCTGCTGTACGCTTCAACGACGATGCCGTGGGCCGCGCAGTACTCCAATACCGGCTTCATCTCCACATAGTTGTAGGGGTGGAGGTGAATCTGGGCAGAGGTTGCTGAGCCGGCTTCAACAAGGCTCTGGAGTGGACGGACTGACCTGGTTGACGGCAGGTGTGATGGTGGACACCTCCGCGACGGACTCGAGGTGGCTAACTTGAAAGTTACTGACGCCGATGGATCTAGCAGCCTCTGTGAGCACGGCGAAGTAATGATGGAGCGTAGGTCAGCGCACCTGGCCCTGCCACTGTTCCTGATCTTCTCCAACTCGAGCCACGTCCCCGCAACGCCTTTCTCGCCTACAATGCGCGGAGTGGGGAAGTGGATGAGATATAGATCAACCTGCTTGAGACCCAGCTATGAAAAGGGGATAAGCAAATGGCATGGACGCATGGCTTGGATACGCACGTTGTTCAGGCTCTTGTTGAACTCTTCCTGTACCTCTCCGCCGCCGAACTTCGTCGTGACGAAGAAATCTGACCGAGCAAGACCGGACTCGCGGATAGCCTGCCCGACGTCCGGTTCGGTGGAGTACCTATTCTGGGGAATCATCAAGAGAGATTTGTCAAGGGAGATGGGGATTACAATGGGGGAACGCACGTTGGGCCGTGTCGATGTGACTGAAGCCGGTGTCGATCGCCGTAGCGACATATTCGACCACACTCTTCTGCTTCCACTTGGAGCCAGTGCCATAGGCGATTGCGGGAATCTGAGTGAAGTGAATGAGGGGATGTCCGTTTCTTCAATGTGGCTGCAGACGTACCGCGTTCCCGTCGTTTAACGTCACCGTTCCGAAGGCCATGGTGGGCTGCAAAGACGCAGGTTAAGGACAGAAACGACCGCTAGGGTGCCTCAGGAGAGATGGGAGGGGAGTTCCGGGTCGCTGAGCCTGACAAATGGGGCGGCATGCGGGCGACGGCGATACCGATAAGCACGCCAGTCATGTCGCCATCAGGCTCCCTGGCCTACGCGCCCGAGGGTCAAGAGTTCGAGGACACTGAATGCAAAGGTTTATTGGCATGGTATGTGCAGACGGAAGCCAGCGTTGCTGTACGACACGAGGAGATGGTGGTCGAGTCGGAGGGATGAGCAAACAATGGCAATCCGGCGCGTCCATTGTTCTCTGATCGGCGGGCCGGGCTTGTTCCCAACCGTCATGGTCTCATGCTGCATCCTTGAAATCCAATGAACCTGATTCGTTCACACTCGAACGTTCCCTCTGCTCTGCGCACGATGAATACCCTAATTACGGCAAACCCACCCTTCGAGCAGCCCGCAAGATGCTGATCGCCGCATTGCACGCGCTCGGGGCGACGAACGTGTCTTCAATTGCAGATCAGCTGAAGGATGGGGTACTCCGTCTGACCCTACTTAAGTGAGCCTGAAGGTTGATGAAGCTCAGGCCAGTGAGAGCCGTCCTCCGCTGTCATCATGGCTTGGGTCTACGCGCTACTCGGTGCGCATACCGCGCTAGCAGCGTCCTCTTTGCTCGATCGCAACATGGTGTACAGGTCTCCCCTTGTAGACATCCCTCAGGTGAGTAGTCTTTCTCACGTTCCGAGGCTATGATTGACCTGGTACATCATAGCTTGCTCGCGACACTCAGGCGATCGAGAAGCGCCACGCTCAATTCGCGAAGAGGCAGACGCAGGATGCTTCGCCGTTCGAGGACGACCACTACCCTACCTTCTACGGCGGTGACTTCAGCAATGTGAGCTGCCTTGAACCAATTGCATCCCCTGTGTCTCAACATCACTGCAGAGCCCATACGTCTGGAATGGGGGCATCAACTTCACTCACTCTGGTGGGTACTTTCACTTCTGCTTGCGAACAAAACACTGACCATATTTCCGACTGCAGTTGCGAGCGTAGGTGTACATGGAGCTGACCTCGCGCTTCGTCTGACGCTTCATCTAGGGCGACCCATACGACACCTCCGTCCTCCTCTGGACCCGCGCCGCGCCTTCCTCAGAGACTTCCACCCAGCCCGACCAAAGCGTTCCCATCTGCGTCTCATACATCATTTCTGCGTCGCCGGACCTCTCCTCGCCCCTTGACTCCGGCTCAGCATTCACTAGCTACGACGTCGACTTCACGGTCAAGGTCGAAGCGACGGACTTGCCGCCGGATTCCGTGCTGTACTACCAGTTCGCGGACTGTACGGATGAGGGGAGCGTGAGCCCGCTTGGGAGGACGAGGACGTTGCCTAGTTCGGATGGTGAGTGCATAGGTCGAAGCGCAGGAGGACAACACTGACAACGTTGCATAGAACCTGCGGACAGTGTGAATGGAGGCGATCCTTTGACGCTAGCTGTATATTCGTGCTCGCAATACCAGAATGGTGCGCCATTTCCTCGATGCTGTCCTGCAAGCGCTGACGAGTACATGTAGGATATTTCAATGCCTACGGCGTCGGTACCTACAACACCAGCGCCGACTTCTTCGTCCATCTTGGGGATTACGTGAGTTCTCCCTATTTGCTCTGGACACTCATCGCTGACAGGCTCCCCAGATCTACGAATCAGTTGGAAATGGGTATGCCTGGTCGTGTCCATGTGAAGCTCCCCGCTCATACACCATCCAGCGACAAGATCGGCCGCGCCGTCACCGGCCGCGAACTCGCCACCCTTGCCGACTACCGCGAGCGTCTCGCCCAATACCGCACCGACCCTAGCCTCATCGCCGCGCACCAGAACCACCCCTGGATCACCGTCTGGGACGACCACGAGATCGCGGACAATGCCTGGAAGGCTGGCACGGCCGACAGCAACGACTCCACCGTCGCTTTGGGCGACAACGCGTCGGGGTGTACGTTCTCTCCTTCTGGCGCGTGCTTTACGGACCGGAAGCTCGCGGGGGTGAGGGCGTATCATGAGTGGTTGCCGGTGCGGCAGGTGGCGGCGGATGATAAGTTGAGGATTTGGAGGGGGTTCCAGGTTGGGCAGTTGTTGGATCTGATTATGTTGGATACGAGGCGTAAGTTAAGGGTCGTTTGGGTTGTAATCTTGTGTCTGACGAGCGTGCGTTGCAGAGTACGATAGAGACATCACGGATGTGGGTTCTTCAATCTCTGTGCCACTGAAGATATAGTTCCTGACGCCGAGCAGGTGTACTACAACACGGACTGTGAGTGCGTCCTCTGTCCGTCCGGAGAGTCGCTAACATCTTCCTTAGTCGTCGCCGGTCTGGCGAACTACGCGAACAGGTCACTGATGGGCACAGAGCAAGAGCAATGTTGGTGGTGGACTTGCCGTACTTCGCGGGATCTGACTGGTCATGTTCAGGGTTCGCCAACTCGCTCTCGCAGTCCCAGGACCGGGGAGCTGTATGGAAGGTCGTCGGGTCAGTGGCATACACAGTGTTACCTCGTTGAGGCTGACGTATTGCAGACAACAAATTGTCTTCACGCAGCTCGACAATGAAGGTTCCTGTAAGTACTCATTGCTGCATGTGCCGGCTGATACTCGCTAATGTCAATCTTTCTGTCTAGACAACTACGTGCGTTCACGTCTTACCATCTCTATCCTCCGTCGGTGTACTCATCTGGCATATGCAGGATGCTTGGGATGGCTACACTGCCAACCGCGCGCGTATCCTGAACCATATCACGAAGAACGGCATCGACAACACCATTGTGCTTTCCGGAGACAGCCACGCGAACTGGGTGTCCGATATTGCTTGTACGTGTCGTCGCAACGAATGCCCTCCCATGCTGACGTTGGCCTTTCCTCATAGATCCTAATGACACCAGGTGAGCTGCTTCAGTGCCTTCATCAACTGCATCTTTATTTACAGAAATGCTAGCTACGATCCAGTGACGGGTACCGGCGCGTTAGGCGTCGAGTTCGCTGGCACTGCTGTCACTTCGGGGTCATCCTTCGGATCGCTCGCGCCTCCCGCTGCCGACAATCGCTCCGCCATCCTTGTAGCGGCAAACGCACCTCTGCAGTGGAGCGAGGGATACTATCGTGGGTTCTTCACGCTCACGATCTCGCCGGAGTGGATGAATGCGACGTACTATGCGATGCGGAATATCAGTGAGTTATCCATCTAACGAGGCAACGTTGAGCTAAGAGCATTCAGGCTACGCGAACCTGGACGCTTTCGCGAGTGCAAACTTCTCCGTCAAGGCTGGCGAGCATAGACTGACTCGCCCGGTGGCCGGGGGATCAGTGGGAGCGGGCGCGTTGAAGTTGAATGATCAGAATTAGAGGCGGTGTAGGTGCTTCTTAGACTTGTTTTTTTCCCTGTAGAAGCACAACTAGGGCCACGTGTAAATCTCTACTACCTTGTCTGCCCACTTTCCGCACTTCGGACGCGACCGAGGCGCGTCGATCCAGACACCGCGTGAGAACCTGCGAAAGAAGCGCCTGACCGGACCCTCGTGCCTTCCAAATGCCCGGAACCAGGCGACGGGCGACCAGGAGGCGGCTCCCTCTCCTCTCCTCCTCCTCTCACTACTTCCCTGTTAGAGTATGCCCAAACCCAAGGCCGACCTCCGCCTCGATGACATCTGGGACGACGATGAGATCGACGTGGGCACCGTCCGCACGAGCTTCTCCCTGACGAACGTCGCGTCCGCGCTGGTGCCGGACGCCACGCCGGTGAAGGGCGCGCGGCAGCATTCGAAGAGGGCGAGCTTGGGGTGGGGGTCGCCTTCGTCACCGAGTTTGCTGTTGGGGGCAAGGAAGTCGTCCCTTTCGCGATCGCAGACGCTGCCGCGGACGGCGTCGGTGAGGTCACGCCGGCCGTCGATCTTGGACTCGCTTTCTGTGGATACGACCGTCGCGGACAAGATGCGCAGGTGGATACTTGGCATCGCTGTCGGTGCGTACTCCTTCTAACGTCCCTAGCCTGCAAACCCCATCGCTGACATCCCTCCCATCACACAGTCAACTTCGACATCGACCACGGCCCCGTCGTCGACGGCATCTACCCGCCGCTTTTCCTCTACCCAGACGAGATCGAGAACATGTTAGTCCCCGCTCCCCCGCCCCCGGATGTCGTCTGAAGTCGCTCAGTCCTCCATAGCGCGTTCTCCTCCTTCCCGGACTCGGCACAATTCGAGCAGGGCGCGCAAGCGCACTCCTTCCGCATACGCGAGGACGAGGCGATAGGCAATGAGAAGCGGCCGCCTACGATCGATGGGTTTATCTATGGGTTTGCGCACTTCAGCCAAAGGAAGGACGCGAGCATCAAGCGGGGGTATCAGCAGGTGCGTGCGCGTCGTCTGTATGGTGGATCCCGACTTACGCGCTCCAGCGATCCGTCGTCATCCTCACCCACCACCAATATCCCGCCCTTTTCTCCGCCGTCATGTCCCTCCTAGGACCCCTCTACGAAGAGCACGGCGTCCCCATGCTCGAAAGCGCGTGCCACAACATCGCCACATGGCCCCCACCGACACCAGGCTCCACCGTCGAGCTCGGCTTCCTCGGGAACGTCATCACAGCCCAGATACCCCGCACCATCGACGAGCAGCAGGCCCTTGATCCCTCTGTCGCGGAGAGGCTGGTGAACGCGTCGTTGCAGACTCTGATACCCGCGACGGCTGCGTTGTTATTGCCACCTGCGATCTTGCTTTTCGAGGCGTCGTTACCGCATATTTGGTCGATATGGGAGTGTTTGGTGCTCAACGAACCGATATTGCTATTTGGCTCGTCGCCTGCGGAGACAAGTCAAGCAGTATGGTGGCTACGAGACTTGATGAGGCCGGTGAGTGCCGCTGATTCGGCCGCACCTCTGTGTTCACTGACGTGAGAACAGATTCCACTAGCTGGAGACATACGACCCTACTTCACGATCCACGACCGCGACCATCTCGCACTCGTCAACAAGCTGCCACCAAAATCTGGTTTGCTCCTCGGCGTTACGAACCCGTTCTTCGAACGTTCGTGCGCGCACTGGCCACATATCCTTAGTTTAGGGTATGTGATCGTCATTTTCACTGTGGAAACATCGTTTGACGTGTTTCCAGGAAGCGAGCGTCCGAGCGTAACTCCATAGCGATGCACCCTTCGAGGGGCGGTTCTGCGGGGATAGCGCAAGCTACAGCTGGACCTCGGCCGGGTTGGAAGACGAAGACGCATAAGCGCTATGTCTCGAAGGACCGGTCGCTGCTGAAGCAACTCGAGACTGCTTGCGAGAAGGGAGGGGAAGTGAATTGTATGTTCATCTCAAGCAGCGGGTTTGTCCATTTCTGATCCTTTCGTGCAGTACTGCAAGCCTCTTTATTACTCCGCCGCCACTTCTGCACACGCACGACAGAGCTGTTGCTGCCTCTATCACGATACCTCAACAGCCTTATCCCTACACCTGCAGAGGTCGCAAGCGCACAGTCAGGATGGAGCACGCCGTCAAGCGGCCATGCGTCCTCAGCATCATCCACCTCCTCAAACCCACACCCTTCATATACCCCATTGCCTTCAGACCCGGTCTCAAATCCACGGCCATCGAGCGTTAACCACCACCCACCACCTCCACTCCGCCTCAAACCCTTCAACACCACCCACTTCTTCGCCTCGCTCAAGGCGCACGGGACGACGCTGCCGTTCCGGTCGAGCGGGAAGCGGGTTGAGTTTTACGAGCGGTGGCTGAAGACGCCGGCGTTCGGGCTGTGGCTAGCGCAGCAGGAGGAGGTGGTGATTGATGTGTTAAGTCAGGCGGGGAGGTAGGGGCAGTAGGTGTGGGATAGGAGGGCAGTACGCGGACGGGCATAGCACGGCTAGTCTGAATAATCGTGGCACTGGTGCCACGGAGAATGTATACACGCTTTCTCTGGATGGAATGCATAGTGGACAGAATATTTGACAACTTTTCTCTCTGGAACGCATTGCCGCACTGGTTTGTTGGCGCCGCCACAGCGAAACGCGGTCACGTGGCAAGTTCAACATGCGAAAGGCAGGTGATGATTGTCCCACGCTCGCGCCTTCTCCCGGACCACCATTGCCTCTGCGATCATCTGGCGCAGGATCTTGGGATGGCGCCTATTATCCTACAACCGCTCTCCAATGATGGCGCGCCAAGGAATGCCCCGAGCCATGCCACTCCTGGGCCATACGAACGCGCTCAGACGCTTCCTTGGACTCATGTACCCAGCCTTGCCTACTTCTGCATTCGCCGCCTGGTCGACTATCCAGAATACGCAGGACGCGTATCTCTGCCATATGTACCACCAGAAACCGAAGGCGACCCCGACATCCTCCGTACCCTAATCCCATCCTATTCGTACTTTGACAACACGCTCGACTACAATGCGCTCGACCCACGACTTTGGGCTGTCATCGTGCAGCTTTTCGATGGGCTGCCGTCGGTATTCTCCACCTACTTCCTTGCGCTGAACGATAAGCACTTGCCGCTACTGCAGCGCGTCGAGTGCACGGAGCGCTTCAGTCTGGTCGTCATACTGGATTTGTCCGGGAGTCCAAATCTCACGGATGGGACGATTCAGAAGTTGTTCGAGCTGCGCCATCTGGCTGCGCTGGACATTAGCAAGACGAGGATATCTGCGCTCGGTGTGAAGCTGCTCCGACCGCGTACCAGCGCCACTGACGGACATGAGGGCCCGAGAGCACTACGTGCTCTGTCTCTTCGCGGATGTAGAGCGGTCGACGACGACGTGCTTGGGTATCTTGGGCTCTTTCCTTTCTTGAGTGTTATAGGTGCTTCCTTTTGAATGGCTTTCCTCCTCCTACTAAGCCTGACGTGTTCATATAGACATCCGCGATACGGCATGCTCCGGCAGGCTGCCCAAAAACGGCGCATTCCCGTTCAGCCAATGCAGCAACGCGAGGCTCTTCCACCCGACACCACATGATCTTATTCTCGCGAAACTGCGGAAGGCGCAGGCTGAGCTGTACTCTTCGACGAATGTTTACACGCTCTCTGTCGCGCAGGAGCGATATCCTGCTTCGCAACCACTGTGCACTGCTGACGAGTTGCAAGACAAAGCCAACGTTGGGATCATTGGGATAACTTCCTCTAGAGGAGACGACGCGCCCGAGGCTACGGATCAGCTGGTAGACTCTACATGCACTGAGCCTGCCGCAGACGCGGGCGAGGCGGATGAAAAGGATCAGATAGGACCGAAGACCGACAATAGCTATCCCTCTGACATCGCCAGCCTACTCGATGCACCCGAGGTTGCTGAAGACTCCCGCGATTTTGCGTCACGCCTGAAAGCGCGGCAGTTCTACGGCGTCCCCGCTACTCGTCCCCAAACTTCGCGCCAGCATCCCTTCACTTCATCATATCATGCCTACGCCAGGTATCGACTTGAAGCCTCCGCCAAGCAACGGCCTGGTATCGAGGATGCTCGCTTCACACTCTATCGGTCCCCACCACCCTACTCCTCCTTGCCCAAATCGGTGGAGCGACCACTGAATCACTCTACCGCTACGCCACGCAAGGATCTGCGCCTTGATCCCGCCCTGCTCTCATCCAACAAGGACGCTGTGAGCAAAGCGGCGCAGGACTTCCTCGTCTCGCGCAAGCGGCCGAGATTGGATCCGGCGGAGGCTGCTGGGCTCACGAACTCGTTCCAGAGCCCTGCAGCCAAAACGCGAGCCACGAACTCCTCGTCCACGCCAGCCACGAGCTCCTCGTTTACGCCGGCCACGAGCTCCTCGTTCACGCCAGCCACATCAACTGTCACCAAGAAGGCGAATCCATTCGCTGCTAAGCGCGGAAGCGGGCCCTCATCGCGCCTTCAGCTCTCATCCTCATCGCGCCCTGTGACTTCATCTTCATCCTCCTCGCATCCCTCTCCGTCGAAGCCAATGGACGCGTCTCCACCCAAGAACACCTCTCTCTCGAAGCCTCTGACCCCGATATCAGCTCTCCCCCGCCCGGAGTTTCCGCCAGATGAGATAGCGAAGAATCTGAGGGAGGCGGCGAAGGCGAAGGCAAGAGACGTTGTAAAGAAGGAGAAGAGTAAGGAGAAGAAGGACAAGGGTTCGTCAAAGCCGGAGAAGCAGTTCGACTGGACGACGTGGAGTAGGAAAGGCGGGTAGTGAATCGATGTCTTCGTCTATACATAGTTATCAACGCTTAACGTTTTTCACGCCCTACGCGGGATGACGAATGTCTGGTTTCATTGTGCTCACTCAGGACGGGAAAATTGGCGGTCGTTATCACTATAGTCTGAGTAGTGGCAAGTACTTGGACTATGAGTTTGTGAAGGGGTGGATCCGAATCGACGTCTTGCAAATAGATAACGCGGCGGAGAGCCTGGCTCTATAATCTCAGTACACTACTATACATCCAGCCATGAGTTGACTACATCGTCACTGACGCTAAAGTCCTCCACCAAGATAACCTCCTGCAGACCAAGATTGGGTGCGTCCCTTCGCAAGGCATCGTACGAGTCCGCATTGTCAAGCGTACATTGACTCAAGAGTATGCTGATACCAAGCAATCGTCCACCAGCAGCGGGAGATCTACTTCGAGCAAGCTCTACGTATGGAGTACAATTGAAGCTATTTTGAAAGGGGCTGAAGGCAAGACGCTCTAGTGCGGGGACGAGCGAACTTCCATCTTGGCGCGGCATGAGTGCGGTGAGGACGCAGTATATCTCTACGTCTGCGCGCAACATGCAGCCGATGGCCAGTTCGCGCAAGTCCGGGCAGAGCTGAAGCAGATTCAATACGCCATCGAGAGGTATCGGATTGTCGATGAGGCGCAGAACGCGTAAAGAGCACGCCGAGCGCTGGAGTAGTGCTGAGATCTGCTCGAGCCGAGGGCCGCTACCGAAAGCGCACTCGGCGAGCATAGGCGTAGCGATAGCGTCGATGATCGTCCCGTGATTCGCGCATAACCTCGTGAGGGACGGCAGCAGATGAGGCGTCGCTGGCTGTGGAATAGGTCGGGTAGCGTGCACGGAGGGACTACAGCGTTGTAGAGCACGCATCTCGGGGAGGACACAGCGGCCGTCATAGGTAACGACCTGGCCAACGTAGTATTCCAGCTGCTTCCAAGGAAAGGAAAATGCGCGATGCTGCGTACCCGATACCAGCGCTCGCCGGAGGCGCGGCGCCGCTGCGAAGAGGGGATTCCCGAGTGGGGGCGCACCAGCGGAATCGGGCTTACCCGTGAGATGGAGTTCGACGCTCTCCAACGCCGCAAATCCCGGCTTGGGCGGCGGCATAAGGCGGTCGAAGCATATCGCGTCCAGAGCGAAGCACGCACTCCGCCAACGCGCGCTGTAGAGGAGGAGCACATTGAGCAATGTCTCCACCGCGGCGACCGGCTGCGAAGGTGAGGCGGACAAGCTGCAGGTCACGAGCAGCTTTGCGGACCTCTTCAGGTATGTTTTGACGAGGTTATGCGCGTTTCGCCTCGAGAATGCATGGTCCCCCACGTCCACGACGGTCCACAGTGCGGGCATGTCGCGGGCTAGTGCGCGCCACCGGTGACAGACGTGGGACAACAGCCACGGCCCTCGCCGCACGTCCGTCGCGCACGCCGCCTCGTGTATCACGCAAGCGAAGACCTCGCCGAGAATCTCAGGCGGAAGCTTGTTGACGGGCACGATCGCAGTACGGCAGGTGGCGATGCCAAGGTCGAGCGCGTCGAGCGTGCGCGTGAGCTCTGCGATGTGCGCCGCCAGATGTGCGCGGACGAGCTGGCCCTCGCTGAGGTTGACCATCGCCTGCGAGTGCTCCATCTCCCCATGCGTATAGCCCTCCGCCGTGTCGTGCAGGAGTGGTATCAGCCGGGCGGCGCGACCTCTGACGGTTCTGCAAAGGTCGTCTTCCATCATGAAGACACTGGTCTGGTGGTGGCAGTCTGACAAGAGGGGAGAGACAGCGCTTGAGTATATAGGTGAGCGGCAGAGGAAATAGGAGATACGTACATCGATGCGAGGTCGCCGTGAAGGTTTGGGAAGAGAAATTTTGTGTCAGCAGAAACGAGCTTCCCGGCCTGCTCGCTGCATAGGGGCAAAATTTGACGTTGGATGGTGGTCGTCCGCGGCGAAGGGACTCTTGCGTCAGCCTGTTGGCCCCTGCGAGCGGCGGACTGAGCGGTGATGGCCGAGTCTTCGGACCTACATTGCTTATCATGCCTTGATAAGGGCCTTCAATGGCAATCGGCAAAATAACAACCGCCTCTGTAGAAAGGCGTCAACGAGAACCTAGACATGTTTGCATGCAGTATTACAGCCAACCTAATCCTTGCAGAAGGGGAGTCCAAAGCCGGAGCCATTGCTGTCCAATCAAACCCTTGCGAGCATAAGCCTCCACAAGAAATTGCCCCCACCCAATTATCCATACCCACGTCCACAACCACCCTACTATGCCGCTCACGCGCCGCCCAGTGACCATCCGGTAGAGCTCTTCGACGATCATGCCCACTGCCATCATCATGAAGAACACCCCTACGCGGTATGGGTCTCCCCCGCGTCCCAACCCCCAGAGCCCGACAGTGTGCAGAATAACGGATACTGCGAAGCCACCTAGCAAACCCGCGAGGCGACCAACAGTCCTTCCGCCTAGCCTATTACCTACGGCGCGCGCTGGCGTCGCCCCTAGGACCGAGAAGCTATGCCGGAACCACTGGTGCCACCGCTTGGCCCACAGATCGTGCAACGATGTCGCCCTCCATGGTTTATCGAACAACGGTGGCCATCGCGCGGGATCATCACCGGCGAGTAGCGCGAGTATGCGAATGAAGTCGTAGCCGTAGACGGAGGCGGCGTAGATATTGAGGCCCATGCAGATAGTGATAATAGCGGGCGAAATGTGCGCAATGATAGACGAGAGAAGGCCGTCGGCAGCTGGCATATACATCGAGGCGCCCGAGGGATCCTTCAGCGCTGGATTGAGAGTGTGCATGATGATAATGGTGGGGTCAACGAGCATGGTGTGGGTCAGAAAGGAGACGGCAGACTTCTTGATCATCTGCCACCTTCCTTCAGTGTGGCGTAAGGTTACGTCCCAATCCCATGTCGGAAAAATCGGATGTGGCGAGTTGGGGCATGTTAGGTCATGTTAGGCCATTAGGTCCGCGGTACCTACTTACGTGGAGCTAATGCATAATTAGGTCGATTATCATAGTTAGGCGTAGCAGGACCTAATGGCCCCTAATAGGACCTACTTAGGCAGGCAGCCCGCGGGGCCCAAAAAAATATGGTAGGACGGGGCGCTGCGACCCCGTTCCACGCCTACAACGCACACAGGTATTATCAGAGGCATAATGAGAGCAAGTATATTCCACATCATGAAATCTACGATAGCGAAGCTGATGTACTTAGATGAATGTACGGGGTACTTCTGCATCGCGGGGCGTTGATGACTGGACTGATGAAGACGGTCAGCACGGTGGGCATTGGGTCTCAAGGACACGTTTACTCACCAACAGCTTGGCAGAGAGCGCTAGTGGACCATGCGTAGCTGCAGATGAGGTACGGTCAGCACTGCGACGACGCTGTCGGATTGTGTACGCACCAGTCAACCAGATGAAGGCAACCCTCGCTTTCCACTTGTGCTCGAAGATCTTTAAGACGAACCTTTGAGTTGACGAGATGACACTGGGACTACGAGGTTAGCCGAGGACGGGAAACGGGGGAGGACGATGGTGGTTGGTGAAGAAACGTCATCTCCCCGAGGCTGACTAATAAATACAGGGTCGGCACATTCCGATGTGACTCCCCACGCCTTGTCAGTGTCACGCCGCATCTCGCGTCCTCTGAACCCACCTAGCTCGTCCTCGTTCTCTGTGGTTCGCAGGTCATCTTGGTCCCGAGGCTCCCACAGCTTCGAACCACCTAACTATCGCTTGCTTGCTCTCCACTACTTCCGTATAGCAAATCTGCTGTCATACGCAACTTGGGCCCGAGTTCAGAGGTTGTCCGACTGGCGGTGGCCAGAGTCTCCAGAGATATCCTTCAAGTCCTATTGGGACACTGTGGTAGTAACTTTGTCAGCTACATTTCGTCAAAATCGGTTCTTTCCTACCTATATGATTCTCGTGCCAGCGTTCGGTCAGTTGTGGCCTGGCTCAGCTGCCTGAACTCCTCTACATGTATTTGAACACGATCTTTCGATAAAACACATCAGCATTCATACTCTACAAGACTCTGCGACCTTGCCGCGTTTTTCTGAGGTCCTGTACGTGCCCAGGAGCTCGGGGAGGCGCAGTTGCCAACTGCGCATAATTGGACCTATCGCCACCTAACCAGACATACGCGGGCCTAATTTGCGTTCGCGCGCGACCTAATTAGGCGAATATGGGTCCCTATGTCTAATTAGCGAAATCCGATTTTTCCGACACAGCCAATTCCTCGCGCATTGGTGCAAAGATCCACTGCGTTGATCAAGGTGCGATGGAGCGCAGGCTTTTGCTCATGAGTGTCCTTCGGGCGATCTATGGGCCTATAGGGCCTGCTTGTGACGGCAAAGCAGGTGAAGACCATAGCCACGGCGAATGTGTTCGTCTGCTTTAGCGTTCAGCGCGCGATTGCAACCGAATAAGGAGCAGAACAGACGTACCGCAGCCTGCAGATTCAGGAATAATATCCTCTGGCGCAGCTCGGCGTCCAAATGCGCCGTATAGTCGATGTGCGCGCATCGGTACATGACGTAGAGGCCTATGGGCAGCAGCGCAAGACGAGGCGTGCGCGTGCGCGGCAGTTGTACGAGGACAGCTTGCACATAGGTTACTGCATACATGGGAAGGAGCCATCGTAGAGCGACGCCCCGGTCGAAAGGGATGCGGTCCTCGAACATGGTGGTTTGAGGAGAGCTCGAGGGAGGATGGTGGCATTGCCGGTCTATTTCCCCGCCCTTTTAACCCCTCCGCCAGCTGGACTAAGTAGGTCACATCGAGTGTAGGCCAGTAGAGCGGCGGAGATGAAAAGCTTGGAGCTGTTCGAGCCGAGCATCTGTCGTGACTCCATGGGAGTCATGACTTGCGAATCGTCCGCCCAGTCCTGAGTCAAACTTAGGGGTGTGTATCCTTGTTTTTCAGAAGGAGGAGGGCGCCATAAGGAAAAACGAGCAGTAATCAAAAGGGGTGTTCGGTAGCATGCTCGTCCAGCAAGTTGATGGTCTGGGACAAGAAGCACATGCTTCGAAGTTGAACTCTTTACGCACCGCATGGCTGCACGTGCTTCTCACATGGCGCCGTGCCGCGGCGCGCCCAATGGCATTGGAACTTGAACAGAACAATCGGGCTTGCAAGCTTCGACCTCCCACTCAGGACTCAACGCGCTTGACGCTCGCTCCAACAGCACAGAAATAGCATGAGAGCAAACGAACATACCGCGTTGGTCGGTCGTAGCGTCGTTCTAGTACCTTACCAGAGGAAACATGTCCCGGTGAGTATCCATATCCTAGCATCCCGTTCGTCGGTCTGCCTTCAGACTCAGTAACCCATCCTCACGTATTCCCGCTCAGAAATACCACGAATGGATGAAAGATTCGACCCTACAGGAGCTGACCGCGAGTGAACCCTTGTCAATCGAAGCCGAATACGAGATGCAGCGTAAGAGTTGCCCTTCAACGTATCCACTCCATTGATGACCTGAGCGAGCAGAGAAATGGCAGGTTGATGAAGACAAGCTTACCTTCATCATCCTTGCGCGTACGCCGGGCGCGGGTGATGACTCGCAAGTCGATGTTGCCACCATTGACGCCCTGCCTATGATTGGGGACGTGAATCTCTTCCTTCAGGGGGTTCCTCCTGCTATGCGAGAAGCCACTGAGTCACCTCTGAATTCAAAGTCCGAGGACGAGGTGGAAGAGGAGGACTTCTCTGCAGAGGCAGAAATTATGATTGCAGGTACGCGCCTTTTCGTCCGTTGTCGCGTCAGCTCACCCCACGGGTGTAGTATCTCTTTCTGATGGGTAACTCCCGTACGGGACGCGCCTGGTGTGCCTTGCGGTGGTGGCATTTTCTTGCATTCCTTCCAGCGCATTCGGTGCTGTTTTGCCCAGCCAGCTCACTGTCCTACAGAACCGACGTATCGCCGTCAAGGTCGCGCTCTCGAAGCCATATCCCTACTCCTCCATTACGCGACTGGCGGCGCCTTCCCGTTGCCAGAAGGAGTATCCGCTCCGCGGACTATCTCCTACATTTCGCCTGATGCAGCGAAGGAAGCAACACCTACCTCAGAATACAAGTCACCACTCCCTATACCGCCTAGTTCTCTGCTTTGCCGCATCTCGAGTACAAACACTCCCAGTATCCGACTGTTCGAGCGCCTTGGGTTCGTGGTGGTGCGCGAAGTTGCGGTCTGGAAAGAGGTGGAAATGCGGTACGGCGGCGAAGCCAAGGCGTCGTAGCGTCCTCCCCTTACTCCTCAGACGACAGCTGCTCCTTAGCACGTAGCCTCATGTACCATGCTGTGTCCCTTTCAGCGCAATGATGAGGGACGCCCAGCGACAGCGCAGAGCAAATATGCATATTTTCGAGATGGAATGCCCATCGTGTGTTGGTCAGCAAGGACCTAGTGAGTGGTCGGGGAGTTGTGGTACGTGAAATTATGGACAGCGTCGTCATGTAGTAGTGTAGTCGTCTCGTACTCGTGTCGCCTCGTCACCATGCCAAAGTCAATCCACCCGCTCATGACGTCTCCTGCGCGACACCGACCTGGGCAGCACGGAGCACGCGGTCCTTGATCATGTACCCCGTCTTCTGCACGTCGATGACCGTGCCGGGCTCCTTGCCAGGTATCGGCGCCTGGTAGAGCGCCTCGTGCATGTTCGGGTCGAACTTGTCGCCCAGCGGCTCGATCGGCTTGACGTTGTACTTGGAAAGCGTGGACTGCAGTTGCCGCTGCGTCATCTCGACACCGTTGTACAGCTCGTGCAGGTACTCCACGGGGCCCTTCTCGGGCTTGCCGTCCGCGGACTGGGGTGGTGGGGGCGCGTCGGCTTGGGGGCGGGCGTGGTGAGGGGGGATGGACTTGAGCGCGAGGGAGAGGACGTCGACGGTCTCGAGCAGGTCCTTCGCGAACTTGGTGATGGCGAAGTCGCGGGTTTGCTCCTTTTCGCGCGACGCATTCCGCTGGAGGTTGAGGAAGTCGGCTTGGAGATAACGCAAGCGGCTCTGCATATGCTATCAGTCACTATAGACTTGTAGAAGTTAGTGTGCGCGCACCGTCAAGTCGACGACCTCCGCCTCCTTCGTCTTGAGCTTCTCCAGACACTCTTTCTCCGCTGGCGAAGCACCCTCAGCTGCCTTCCCCTCGTCCTTAGCAGACTCCTCCTTAGCGGCACTCGCGGCGGGCGACTCCGGGGCCTTTTCCGAGTAGTACCGCCGGGCAAGGGCGGCGCGGCAGGGCATGGCCGCGCCAGCGCGCGCAGCAGGCCGCGTCAAGGCGCGCGCAGAGAGAGATGCGGTGCAGGAGCGGAAGAGGGAGGAGTTCATGGTTGGCGAAGCGGTCGCGGTGGTCGGTGAGCAAGGTGCTAAATTTTGGCGCGCACGGTGACGTGACGTCGGGGGCCGTCGGTGTCACGCGCTAACCTCGTGCGCTCAAGTTCGACTTCGAGAAAGGCATGGTAAGTAGAGCTAGCATTAGGTAGTGGTAGGATATTTGGGAGTAAAGTACTGATTACTTAGTATACGTATACGTCTATCTCATGTGAGTAATTTTGATTCTTGGGGAAATCGTAAAGCAGTTATGCCTTTGCACGTCCCGATGCGCACACAAACTGTACCCTGCCTGTCGGCTTGCAGACAGTCTTGACAAGAGCAGGTCTGAACTTCTGGCTCCATGGCCGTGTAGTCGACGACCAGGGTCTCCTCGGCCCCTTTCGATTTTAGCCGCTCCGCCGCATCGCGGGCGGCACAGAACCGGACGTAGTAGACGTCGGACTGGCGCTTGACCTGGAAGCCATGATACGCAGCCAATGTTACTGTCGAGGGGTCAGCCGACCTCACAGATGAAAGGACGAGGATGGGCATACCTGAGTCGCAGTCGGCCTTGTGACGCGGCCAATCTTCTTGCTGACAGGTTTTTGAGCAATAGTAGGCGCCGCCGCACGGGCACCTTCGAAGGTTTTGCCATTCCCCTGCGCACTTGGGAGAAGTCAGAAATGAAAGCGCGGCAGCAGATAGAGCACGTACCGATGCGTTGTGACAATGCTGCAGTGTCAGTGTCTGTCTTGCGAATTCCCCTGCCCAATTCAATCGTTCCTCCACGAGCGAGCACATCGTATTCCATGCGTCTCGTCCCGGGGACCCTCCTTCCACTGACCTTGGCAGATTATCACGGTCAAGAGCTTCCGAGACCGCCTTCAACCCCGAGCGAAAATGGAGAGCGGGCCCAATGATGAACTTGCAGGCTTGCGTTGCGATGCAGATCTTTTGGTTGGGCACGATGTACTTCTGCAGATAATAGAAAACCGAACGCAATAGCCCTGCGCGGATGACCCGGATGCTATCGTCGATGGTGCGGAACTGGCACGAAAGGCGATCGAGCATGAGGAAGCCGTTGGTAAAGAAGGCGATGCACGAATCGTCGGTGAGGCCCCCTGCCACCTTGTAACTCAAGTGAAACGTAGCGGCGCCAGGATGGTGCATCATCTCCATGAACGGGACGGCAAACCGGAGCATAGGGCGCAGAAGTGGTCGGATGTCCTCGGCGTGCGCCATCGATAGCAGTAGTTCGGCGAGGTTGCTCAGCTCGAGGAATTCCGGGTTCTCCATGCGCAGGTTGTCGCGCAGGCGGCGGATGATCTTCCGGATGGCCGCTTCGCCCTTGCTGCAGAGCACGTCCTCCTTGAGTCGGATTGCCAGTGGGATGTTCTTGAAGAGTAAATTCGTGAGCGCTTGCAGGAGCTCCGCTGTCGAATGATCGGATGGCTCGTCTGGGCAGAAGCGGACCATGCGAGAGTACCAGAGGTTGAAGATATGGAGGGCTGCGTCGGGCATGGCCAGCATCGCCGGTCCCCCTTCAGCAGGGGCCGTCATGAAGTTGTAGTATGTCGCGAGCATGACGTGCACCCAGTCCCTCGTGCGATCGGCGTAGCGAGTCCATCCATAGCGAGCGGTTGCCTCGCGCAGCTCGTCCTCGTCAAAGTACGCCGAGTCCGGATGGAGGAAGACGAGCCATTTCCATACAAAGGGAAGGGTATCATCGATGATGCGACGGTGAGTCTCAGGTGGCGCTTTGTGTCCATCTTTGGTATACATGATCAAGAAGACGAGGGCACAGATGCTTTCCAGAGCATTAGCGATGACGAGCCACTGGGGGCGTCCGAAAGGCCTTTCAGTTGGGATGGCGTCGACGTCGAGATTGGCGAAGATATCGCTGTATAGCTTCGAGCGACGGGGGTTTGGTCCAACGATAAACTGCGAGCTCTCGAATTCGAGAGTGAGCTTGACGGAGATCGCAAGAAACCTTGGGGGGTCGTGGATCATGGTCGGGCAATGTGAAGGAATGAGCGGAAGTGAGGAAGAACGAATGCACTCACTAAATTGGGAGGCGTCTTTTATATGTCAGGACCATAGCCTCGTGCCAATCGAACAATGGAAGGTCATAGCTCAAGAATGCCTGCTATGCTTGGGTTTGACGCCGCTGTGATGCTGTGCATGACAAAGACATAGAACCAGCCGCAGAACATGAGTTCAACAAAACATAGTACATGCAGGGACAAAAGGGATAATAGCAGGAGACAAGAACAAAGGACCGGCATGTGCCGGGAGTTCGGTCCGCCTGGGTGGCCGGCGGCCATCATCTGCGCACACACAATCAAACAACGCGCTCCTTGTTCCTTCCTGCGGTCATTGCCGCTGTAAGTCATTGTCTCTTGGCCATGGCTACAGAAATAGATATACGCTGACATAGCCAGGATCGTCTGAACAGCAGCTTTATGCCTGGCGCCACAATTACCACACATGATGTCTGCCTCGAAACGAGACTGCAGAAACTGGAGGAGGATTCCCAGAGGCTTCAACGGAAGCTGAGGGACTTCGACTCTTCCTTACACACAGACAGGGCTAGCATGCGCGCTACTCTAGATCTGGCAGCGCAGACCATCGAACGCTATGATGACCAGATGAACACCCTCATAGCCCTACAGCAGACACTCCAGGGTCAGCGCGCGGAGTTGGCACATCGCCACGCACGCACTGTCTGGCTCTGCAGCCCACTTCGACGGCTCGTCCCGGATATTTTGCTGGAGATATTCACCTACATTCGATACTCACAGGAGTCCTCTCTAGAGGATCATCGCTCCTCCACCGTGCGTCTGGCGCATGTATGCAGCCACTGGCGCACCGTCGCGTTCTCGCACCCTGCGCTCTGGTCATCCATCAAAGTCCAGCGCGTCGGCAACCACGACGCTCTGACTCCCAGAGTCAGAAGCGCCGTCGAGTTCCACTTGTCGAAGTCGGACCCCGCGCCGCTGTCGGTCGTTAGCTGCGGTATCGGATTTGCCGCCATGGACATGCTCATAAACGCTAGCCATCGCTGGCGGACGTGCATAATCGGCAATCCCTTCGTTCTCGGACCGAAGCCGCGGCGATATGCCTCTCTGGAATTCCTTGTCATACACGCAGGCAAAGGCACTGTCAACTTCATCGACACGCCACGCTTGCGCTCCTACGCCGGGCCCCTGACGGAGACCTTCCTTCCCTGGAACCAGCTCATCAATGTCTCCATCATTCATGGTGAAGTCGCGGTCAGCCAGGTTATCGACCTGCTCGGCAATTGCATCAAAGTCGAATCTTTCAGAGTGCATGCTCCGCTGCACGATACGCCGTCCTCCCCAATCACCGTCACATGCCCCCAGCTTCGACAGCTTTACCTTGTTTGCGCTCCAGCCGACTTCGAGAACGTGCTGCGGAGGCTCTTCTCTTCAATCACCGCCAGCGGACTTGTCTCCCTCGACATCGGCGTTCCCGCTTAAGCTCCCGGACTTCGTATGGATCCGGACGCGCAACTCCACCCAGGCGCTGACGCGTTTCCTCAGGGCGAGCGACGCGTTGTCGACGCTCGCGCTTAGAAATTTACCCATCGGCACAGACCTGCGCACCTTGCTCGCCAGCGCGCCCAACGTCGACTATCTCATCTGGTGGGAGCGGGAGAAAGACATAAACAAGGCACGCATCCACCATCTCTGTGATGCCCTTTCTTCGCAAGGAGGCACTACGCCCGTTCTGCCTCGTCTGGCTCGCCTCCACATCAGCGGCGGGATAAACTGTCCATCCAAACACCAGAGGAAGGATCATGAGCGGCTCGAAGAGCTCATTCGCGCGCGCGCTTCTGATGGAGGATCATTACGGGCTGTTGGCCTCGATTACCTCGGCTGGTGCGAGCTGACGCTGGAGTCAGAGGTCGAGCTGCACCAGCTGCTGCAGAAGCTGATCGTTCGGAAGATGTTGAAGAGTGAGCGGGATTTCTTCAAGTACGACGAACCCGCTTTCGTGATGAACATGGACCCTCCATCACCGGATTCCTCCGTTGAGACACCGTCGAGCGATGGATCACCTAGTGAAGAGCAATCGAACTCTGGCGATGAAGCTAACACTGACGACGAATTGAACGCTGAAGATTCGACAGAGGACTCGGATTAAATGGGCAACGCTGTGTCCGTCGCAGATTATACCCGCTTACTGCTCATACCTCTAGTTGTACATCACTGGTGCCGTTTAACATACTACCATGCAGACTCCGACTTCGAACGTAATTTACATGGTCACAATTTCCCTAAATCCAACATCGTAGCGATGTCCCTGCCTCCCACCTTTACCCAAACATGTCCAATACTTTCCGCAGGAATATTAACATGCTTTCCCCCTTGCATCGCCGAGTCTAACCTCCCCGTACCCGTGGCATCGTAATAGAAGCAATCATAGGTCCCTTGAGAAGGCAATTGTTTATTCTCCGCGCATTTCATCGCCACATATCGACGGATGAAGAGGAGATCTGATTGGCGGACCAACGTAAAATCGGCAGATGAAGACGATGTGGCGTAGACTGGGGTCGATTAAATGAAGAGATAGCACATAGGGAGCGTTATCAAACTTACCGGGCTGACAATGCTCGCGATGCCGTGTCCAGTCCGCGGTTTGACAGTCTGACGAACAATAGAATGCGGATCCGCACGAACAGCGCCGCAGCCCCGCGTCTTCAAGACACTGTAGACTCTTGTTAGAGCTGCTCGGAGTACAGAAAAACATCTCTCTCACCCCTTCGCGGGAACAGTGCACAGTCATCTCCTCATCCCTAATACGCTTCTTTAAATCCCTTAGCTCCTGGAGTCTATCGTGCAGCAGTTCCCAGACACCGTAGATATACTGCTGAGGCGGTAATTTGGGTGGTAATTGCGGGGGAAGCTGGTCCCGCTCGAGAGCCCTGGCAACTGCTTTGGCGATGGCGGGGCAGATCATGGCTGGAATGATGATGCGATTCACGATGTGAGCCGCAGGGTGCATCGTATCCTTGGAAGCTCCTGCTGTTGGGATGACCGGAAACCGGCGCATGTAGTTGTAGAGCTCGCGCAGGACACCGGCTCTCACGAATTTGAGCACGTCGTGGTAACCTTGAATAACGTCGTGCAGCATGGCGACAAGACTGCAACAGTGGAAGAGAAAGGTCGATGCGCATGACGGAATCTTGAAGTCTGAGTCGACGATGTCCGCTTTGTGGTACGTATCCTTCCCTGGAATCTCATATAATCGCATGGCAGGGCCGATGAGATAGAGCGCGTCGTGGAGGAAGGGTCGCGTAAATGGTACCTCTGCCATGGAATGGATGAAGTCCACGTACAGCGAGAGCTCCTCTAAGTGCGGTTCGGCCATGCGAGTGATGGTGCGCAGGCGCTTCACGAGGGCCCGCATATGGGCAGGCCCTCGAGAGAGTATCTCGCTGGCGACACGCTCGCGTAGCTCAGGCGTATAGCAGAGGTCTGCGTGCGCTTCTCCCAGTGTAAGAGCCATGACGCTCGCAGGCTCTGGGTCTTTCACCCCGCACGAGGCTGCCTGCCAAAGATCGTACATATACACAGTGAAGTCCGGTATGGCTAGGGCAAGCGGCCGCGCATATTTGTCGTGGGTTATGATGTAGAAGAAGATGGAAAGGATGTTGTTGACACGGTCCGTCGCAGACTTCGTCTCCAGATACCCAGAGTCCAGAGGTTGTCCGAAACCGAGGCAGGCGTCGTCATAGTTACCCGCATGCGGATGGAAGAAGAGTACCCAGTCCCACACAAGGGGTATGATGTCGCTGACTACCCTCTCGTGGACGGCGTCAGGTATACTTTCGACAAGGAGCACCTGGTTGAGCGCGGAGATGCTGCCGAGCGCGACGCTGATGTTATACCAGATCCGATCGTTATAAGGCTTTTCGGTTGGTATAAGGGTCTTGTCCAACGCACAGATGGCGTCTCGATATTCCCTCGATTGTAGAAGATTTGGAAGAAGCACATCAGAAGTGCCCAAGTCGCCTCCCTTTTGGAAAAGGCGCGGGAGCTTGAATCGGATCAACTTCACTTCATTCAATGTAAGTCGCTACAGCTAGATAGTGAGTTGACTGTGCATCCAACCAGCCAAAGTCGTGACTCACCGACATCGCCGAAGAACGTCGACAGCGTGGAAAGAGTCCAGGACTGTGCTGTGCTAGCACCAGTCAGTCCGAGCTGTATAATGAAGGTGAGGAGCGATCCCACATTGGATGATATTTGATCTCTCCTGCAACGCCTGCAAGGGCTTCGAAAGGGTTGAATTAGTTCAAAGGGGCAAGTTACTAGATTCGCACGGGATCAAACTTAAACTTATTTAGAGGGGAGGTTCAACTGTGACTGTAACCGAGTGACTGTGACTCAACATCATGATTTGCAGAGCGCATCGGCATCTCGGACAGAGCGGTGGAGTGGAATGCGTTACGATCAAGTGCTACACGACGTTGTCACCGAACCTCAACGGCAAACTGGTCCTTGAGACGGTTCACGACTTGGCTGTGCAGCACAAGCGCCTCTTCGTTCGACAGCGACCTGGTGGAGAATCAGTGAGCAGAAACATGTAAGCGTGCAAGAGATGTGGGGACTATTGCGTACCTGTCCATCGACCGATAGTTAACGCGGAAGCATAAGCTTTTCCTGTTGGTCTTGGGATGCACAAACTCGTCAATCTTCTTCACGTCCTCAACCATATCGCCCGCCACATCCCGCACGACGTCGCAGAAATCGTTCTCGTGCAGGTCCGCCCCAGTGGGTACCCAGAAGCTCACGTCCTTCGTGCAGGCGGGGTACTTCGAGTAGGGCTGGAACGTCGTGAATTGACCCTGCTGGAACTGGCGCAGGAAGCGAGGATCCTCAGACCAGAACAAGCGGATGTCGGGGATGGAGAAGAGTATCATGGCGATGCGCTCGAGCCCGAGGCCGAAGGCCCATCCAATCTTACTGGGAACACCTGAGTAGGAGGTTAGAGGGTGACGTGAAGAAGAGACGACAGGAAAGGTGCACCTGCGACGTCCAAAGTCTTCTGCTGCACGACGCCAGACCCAAGGATCTCTAGCCATTTTCCGCGGAAGAACACCTCGACCTCGAAGCTGGGGGACGTGAAGGGGAAGTACGCCTCGATCCACCGCACGCGCAAGGGTTCAGCCTTTGTCGCGCCCGCTGCATGCCCAAAGAGCTTCAGAATCATTGAGTTTAGCGACAGCTTCAGGTTCTCCGCCACAAGCGCCGAATGTGCTGGGTCGTGCCCCGGTTGCGCAGGGTTCGTCCCCGACACATGCGGCACATCCTCGATCACGATGTTCTCCGCCGCCAGCGCCGCCCTCAAGCGCGCATTGTCCTCCGCGACCTCGCGCATGCCGTTCGCGCCGGCCTCCCATATGCGCGCGCCCTCGACCTGGTGAAAGACGGGGTAGTGCGAGCCGTCGATCTCGTCGCGCCGGTAGACGTCCGCGGTGAGCAGCCAGCGATCGTGCCCGGCGCGGAAGACCTCGACTTCGTGCGCGGAGGTGTGCGTGCGGAGCATGAGGTCGCGGTTCACGTAGTAGCTGTCCGTCTTGGAGCGGCCGGGGTGGTCTGGGGGGAAGCCGAGCTCATCAAAGTTCTTGAAGGGGGAGACGAGGGGGGAGAGGGAGGAGAGGTGGGCGAAGTCGGAGTAGTGCTCTTCGATGAGCGCGCGCAGAGTAGAGAGTGGATGCCCCTGTCGGGTATGGAGGCGGAGGGGAATCTTGGAGGTGATGGATGGCGTCACATTGGTCCAGTCATCGCGCGGGTAGTCCTTCCCCTGCAGTTGGATGGTTTCTGCGGGGTTTAGTGATGTTGCTAGTCCCCTGCGGAAGTTCAGCCGAACATGGTACGTCTCCCGCCTCAACACCCCTTGTGAGAGCCTTGATGAGGTGCGCAGTGCGTGAGGAGAGCTGAATGCGCGTGCGAGCATCGCGCCGTCGCGGTCGGGGACAAACGTCGGGCGCGGCGCGCGCCTCGATCGCGCCACCGGCCCGGCAGATTCCGGCAGGTTCCGGCTGGCGCGCTCAACGCCGAGCACTTTGTGGTGCCCTTATCCTGAACTGCCATCTCAATGCTTCCTGAACTCATACATTCCCCTTGAGCATTCATAGACTGCTCTATACACTGCACCAGCAAATATGACCTGTCGAGTGAACACCGACGACAGCTCTAAGCGCGCATGGAACGCCATCAGAATTCAGGATGGCGGCGCTTCGAATCTCATACCCATGCGCTCGTAAGAGCACCAACTATCGCACCTTGCTCTGAACCATGAGAGCTGTATGGGCGCTGCTCGGGCTTGCCGCTGCGGTGACCGTTTCCGCCGACGTTCTCGTTGATTTCCAGGTCTCTGAGCCCCCTCCGCTGCCTGTCGGCGTCCAGGAGTGCACAGTAACTGTTCTTCAGTGAGTCAGTCCACTTTGATGAGGCGCTACCGATCCTAATAGGGCGTCAGGCGAGATTTTGCGAATAGCTACGGCGAGTAAGTGGACTGATGAACGAATGAAGTCCACCGTGCTAATGGCCGCAGTGCGGAGGTGGTTCAGCTCGAGTGAGTAATCGAGAATTACGCTGAGCCCTACTTGCTTATGATCTGCACCTACTCAGGCCGCCAACGGATTGCGGTGATCCAGGTTCATGGTCGGGTGAGTTAACAGAGGTATTTCTTATGCTCAGCTTTCGCCGACATCGCCCTTGCAGCGGTATCTCTCAATCTGACCGTGACCTCGAATGGAACGCAGTACGACCGCCTTGGTATATTCACGTTCCAGAATGTCGAAAGTACGTGTTACCTTGCAATCGCGTCCTCCCCAATTTTCCTACAATCTGCTGATTTATCCATCCTTAGTCTGGCGTACATCGACGCCCGAGCCCACCCGCGGCGACGGCATCATTTGGACGTACATCAAGGACGTCACCCAGTATATCCCGCTCTTCGCTAAGTCTGGCACGTTCATCTTGCAGCTGGACAACATCATTCAGGATAATCTGGACGGCGTGTATTCCAGTATGTTCGCACGAATCTGCAAGTGTCATCGCGCTCACTGCGATATCGCTCGTCTCCAGCTACGGTGACAGCCACTTACTACGCTGCGACGAATGAATATCCCATTGCGAAGCAGGCAAACACGATTTTACCCATCAGTACCGGCGCTAATGACACTGGCAACGACGCGTCCGTGCCCCCTGAGTTTTCGGTATGCGGCGCGCTCTTTGCATATATTGCGCCTTAGCAAATCCACCGATAGACGAACGTGACCATTCCCGTCAACACCGTGAAGCTCTTCGCCGAAATCTTCGCCTCTGGGAACAGTCAGGAAGAGTTCTGGGTACGCAAGGTCCCTTGCTCTCTATTTACTCAGACAAACCGAACCGCAGTACGGCAACATCCCCAACGCCTACCTCTCCTCCCTCCCCGACGGCCTCACCTACGGCCAGGGCCTCTTCCGCGAAGTCCGCCTCCTCATCGACGGCCGCGTCGCCGGCGTCGCCTTCCCCTTCCCCGTCATCTTCACCGGCGGCTTCAGCCCGCCCGCCTGGCGCCCCATCAACGCCATCAACGCCCTCGACCTCCCGCGCTATGCGATTGACGCCACGCCGTTCGTCCCGCTCCTGACGGACGGAGCGCCGCATAACTTTACGTTGGACGTGGCGTCGGCGGAGGACGATCATGCGATTTTGGGGAATTGGTATGTGTCGGGGCTGTTGCAGGTGGTGACGGGGGCGTCGGAGGAGAGGACGACGGGGAATCTGACGGTGTATGAGGTGGGGGAGTATGCGGAGGCGGAGACGACGGGTGGAAATACTACGGTCGGCGCGTTTGTGGTAGAGGTGGATGCGAAGCGGAGTGTGCACATCGAGAGCACGTTGGTCGATGGGAATGGGGAGGAGACGGCGGTGGTGTGGGCGCAAGATCTGCAGTACACGAGTAAACAGACCTTTTCGGCGGATTACTTGGTGCAGGTCAGTGCCTTTGTTGATTTTCGTCGTCTGGGCGAATCAAGACTAACCCTTTCTCGCAGCTCATCGACCAGAGCACGACCGGCACGATCACCTCGACGCATAACGGAAACACTGTGGTCTCGGATGAGTTCTCGTACCCATTGGCCATCAACTACACATACGGGTCTGCGAACTACGACAATTGTGAGCTGTGCCTCAAGACCTGTGACGGGATAGCCACCCGAAATGCTGACGGTTTTCTAGGGACATTTATTATCGATCACAGCTACAACCGCGCCGGTGCTCTTCACCCATTCGTGCTGGAGACTACCATCGAGTCGCAGCAGTCGTCTAGTGAGCTTCCCCATCTAAAACCCCTCCTTCACTCGCTCGTTTTCTTCTTGCTAATCCACCCATCCTAGATTCCTTCTTCCAAACCTCCTCCTCTGGCAACTACGGCAACGCTTCGACAAACAACACCTTCAGCTACAGCGACGTCGCCGGCAACACCTACACCCGCCGTGTCAACGTCGCAAACAACCAGATCACTCTCGATGAAGAGGGCGGCAGTCTCGCTGAGTACGAAGCCAGGCCGGACGCTTTGACTATCCAAGAGGATGTGGTCTTCGACTTTGCTGGCGCGCGCAAGCTGGGAGGGGGCAAGTGACGCCGCTGCTATACGCGCAGCCTTTTTTTCCTTTGAGAGCGCCTTCTGCCACATTAATAACCCAATGATATCGAAGCAGTACTGTGACATACAGATGGTCGTATGTACTGTGACACTTATGAACAGCTGTACTGACTTGACCCTCATTTGAACATCGACCTTGATCCTGCCACGGCCTTGATTCTGCCACGGGAACCATAAAGAAGCATATTTCGACCGCCTAGCATGCTTGGAACTTGTAGGCGGACTTGCTGGGGCCCACAAGGTTCTTGTCACGGTAGACGATAGGGAGCTGGTCGCCACGCTCGCTGCAGGCGTCGTCGAACTGCGCCTTCTCGTACTCAATCTTAGGGGAATCAATGGACCGTTCGAGCCTAAATATTACTGCTTTGAGCTCACCTCGATGACATACTGGCCGTAGACGTCGGTATAGTCGTCGCACTCGGTCCACTCCTGACATTCCTCCGTGACTGCGAACTGCAGAGCCGTCAGCCATTTCCGGGCAACCCTTCCATGCTGCTACGACTCACATCGAAGCCAACCGCCGCCTTCGCATCCTTGCTGTACTCCGCCGCATTCTTTTGACCGAACGCCAAGTTATGTGAGTGTGCGTAGTCCGCTAGCGTCTTCGCCAGCGCGAAGTTGCCGTCCTGCGTCAGCAAGTCCGTGCGCGTGAAGGTGTCGAGGTTGTCCGCCTCGACAGCGTTGAAGCCCTGGGGGAGAATGTCAGCACACACTGCCTTCATCCTTCCAGGCAGGTTCCCTCTCCCGTTGAACGGATTCAAAAGGCGTACCTTAGACACACAGTCGTCGATGTAGCCCTTCATCACGCCTGCGATCTCGTCGCGCTTCGCAGCAGTGGTGGTGTCCCTGTGTCAGGCATAGCTTCAGCAGGAGTCTCATCAACAGAAAGTTGATCACCTACAAGAGCAGCTCGCCCGGCCAGTCCGGATCCTCATAGTAGTCGCCTCCATCGCGGAGCAGGACATCATCATGATTGCTCTTCCACCTATGATCATGATCAATGAGCCCTCCTCGCCATTCGCACCATGACCACCCCGAGTGCTCACCAATCCGCATCTTCCGCCTGTGTCTGGAACGCGTTGATGTAGCAGATGTTGTAGATGCCACTCGCCGGGTCCGCGGTGTGGTCCCTGCTGACGATCTGCGTACCCGAGGGCGGGGTGTACGCGTCGCCAAGCTGGTAGTCGACATTCCCGTTCACGGGGAACAAGTCCACCGCGCGCGCCGCAACGGCGAGTGCGAGGCCAGAAGCAACAGTGGTCCGCATAATTTAGCAGCCAGATATTAACAAGTGAGTGGAAAGAACGGGCAGTGAGGGGGAGAGGAATATGTAGGTGAGCGCCCTAGACAGCGAGCTCATGCCCTTTATACCCTCCCCCCCTCCCCCGCAAATGAATTCAGCCTCGTACCCGCCGTCGATGATCGTCTCCTTACCCACGAGGAGCCGCGCAGCGAAGTGATACTTCCGTGAAACGTTGGCAGTCAGACGATCGACGACCTGCCAAAAGCCCTTTTTTGGTGGTAATGAGTGTTCAGGGGGACGCACAGCCCTCGTAGATGGCCAGGACAGCATGTTCGGGACCAGGTGGGCCCTGTTTGAGGACTTGCCCTCGAGCTCTCGAGAGGGCTTGGACGAACCTCCCAAGTCTCGTCATCGTCGCCGGAGGCGACGAGCGCGCGCTCGTACCTGCGGCCGCCACCCGTAGACAGTCACGCCTCGCCCTCGGCCATGCCAGACGGTGGCGTACCTGCGGGAGGCCTTCATTGCATTCAGATGCCGTCGTTTGGACACCAACACGTGCGCCCTAACGGCGATAAGTGTCAAAGCGCTCTGATTACTGCTCGGCAAGCTCCGAAACTCCCCGTTTTCCATGAAAAATGGACGTCGGAAAATTCGGTAAATACTTGCAAGCAAAGGTGGACTCGAAATGACAAGTCCGCGAGCACACCCAAGGGGAGCGGTTTTTCAGTCTCAGGCAGCACTTCTATAGGCGTAACAAATCTTCATTTATGCTATCTAGCTATGCGTACAAGTGTAAACATAGTGCTACTAATCGACGCGACGGCATAGACTGCACCTGTATAGGTGCAGCCCACGCCGTCGCGTCTCTCCTTCACGGTCACGCGTGCAGTACAGGGGGCTGGGGCGGGGACGGAAGCGCAGTGGAAGCGCGCAGCATGCGCGTCGTGGGGGTCGCGTCGGTGGGTTCTCGGAGGCACCGGCGCCGTCGCCGTCGCAGGGCGGCGCGCGTGTGCCGTGGTCGATGCACGCGACGTTGCCGCTTGCTGCTGCTACCTCAGTCTACCTGGCAGCGCGCTACGCCGGCGTCAGGGGGCGCCCTGGGGAGAGCGCAAAGGGGGCGCGCAGTGCGCGCGTCTTAGGGGTCGTGCTGGTGGGTTCTAGGCGCTATCGCCTGCGCGCTGGCAGGGGCACGCGTGTTTGCCGAGGCGCTGCTCGCTGCTGCTACCTAGCGGCGCGGTAGGCCGGCATCGAGGGCGCGTCGCGCATCACGCGACGGCGACGGCGGCGGAGGGCAAGGGGGGGGGGGCGCCAAGGGGAGGGGGACGGGGAGGATGGCGGTGGAGGACAAGGGGATCACGAGACTTCGTTGATCACCCCAGCGCAATGAATTTTCGAAATGAAAAGCTTTGATTTGAGGTTTCCAGCCATTTTCCGAGGTGAGCGTGGCGATTCCCCATTAGGGCGCACGTGTTGGTGTCCAAAAGACAAAGACTATTGCATTCACTCGGGCGCGGAGAAGGATTTACATGCACTGTATTGCGAAAGCATGCGACTACAAAGCAATACGACGAACGTTGAAATGGACGGGATTGAGGCGGGATCAGGTAAGGGCTGTTGGATAGAGGGAAGTGGGAGGTCAGCATCGTCGGATAGGCGGCAAGTAACGAAGCTTACTGTACTTCGGCCCACCACCGCCTTGCGGGACGGACCAGGTAACGTCTTGAGTGGGCACCTTGATGTCGCAGAGCTTGCAGTGAATGCAGTTCTGGTGGCGTCATGTCAGTAGGGGGTATGGCGTGAAGCGGACGCGACCCGCGCTTACCTGCGAGTTGATGACCAGCTTTTTGCCGTTGTACGCCTCTGGGCTCTCCTGCCCCTTCTCGACGTCGACGTACTCGTACACGCCCGCAGGGCAGGCACGCTGCAACAAGCCGGCGTACTGCTCGACGTTGACACGGACGTGCTCCCGCCGGGCGTCAGCCGTGGAGTTGCAGTCCTGCGTCAAAGGTTTCTCCTTCTATTCGAAGCTTAGCACACAAGATATAGCGAGAAAACCAGGCAAGCTCACCTCGGCGCTCGCCTCGCGCAACGACTTCAAGCCGACCTTCAGGTGCACAGGCTCGTCCTCCTCATGGTTTGTGCCCGTGAGCGCAACGCTCGTCATCAAGTCGGTCGACAGAGGCGGCTGGAACGGCGGATAGTCGATCGGCTTATGCCGCGATGCCGACTCCGTCTTCGTCGAGTCGTACGAGCGGTCGTACTTGGTAGACTATAGGAAGGTCAGTCAGCGGGCAATACTCTGAGAAGGTAGTAGTGTTTGGTCGAGGGAAGTCGTACGCACCTCATCCAACGAACTCTTACTATGGCGCAACGTCCACGGCACCTTGCCATGAAGCAACGAATCCACACCCGAATACGCCGCACCAGCGAAGATCCCCAGCGACGTCCCGAAGGACGGCTTGAGGTTGCGGACCTCGTACAGGTCGTCGTACACCCAGGAATCCCGGAACGCCTTCGTGTACCCGGACATGTCGACGGGGGCGACGGGGGCTGTAGGGTGCGTCAGATCAGATTTGGGAATTTAGGAGATAAGCACAATCCAGGACGTAAGTCAAAGAGAGGGATCGCTCAGCTAACCTTCTTCCCCCTGCTCCATAATCGCGTCGAAAGCGGCCTCAGCAGCGATCATGCCGCTCTTCATGGCATTGTGCGTGCCCTTGATCTTGCCGACGTTGACCATGCCCGCGGCGCAGCCGATGAGGGCGCCTCCTGGGAAGTGCAGGCGAGCGGGGAGACTCTGCAGACCGCCGGATGTCATTGTGCGCGCGCCATATGCGAGCCTCTGCGCGCCTGGCACGTCGAAGAGGGCGCGCATGTACGGGTGGTGCTTCATTCGCTGAAGGAGACGTGTGAGAGGGAATAGACCTATGCAGGGATAGACCCATGCAAGGGTTGATGCTTACCTGGAACTCCCGGTACGGCTGCATATATGGGTTCTTGTAGTTCAAGCCCACCACCAAGCCCACGCTGACCAGGTTGTCCGCCATGTGGTAGACCCATCCACCACCGTACGTATCGTACGAGAGAGGCCAGCCCAGCGTGTGCACCACTTCGCCTGGTCGGTGCACCTCAGGCGGAACCTGCCACACCTCCTTCAGCCCGAAGCCATAGGTTTGCGCCTGAGGGTCCGGGTTGACGACGGGCTCGGTCGAGCCTTCGGCGGGTTTATCTCGCAGGCGGTATTTCCTGCACGCCTCCTTCGTCAAGGAGCCGTGCGCGCCCTCTGCTAGTAGGGTGGCGCGGGCACGAAAGCGCATACCGGGTTCGAAGGAGGACTTCATGGTGTAGTCGCGCGCGAGGCCGACTTCATTGGTGACGACGCCGACCACCTTGTCCGCATCTTCTTCCCCATAAGCGAGTTGAGCGCCTGCGAAGCCGGGATAGACCTCCACGCCGTGCTCCTCAGCAACACCGGCCAGCCATCTTGTGAAGCCGCTGAGGCTGGTGATGAAGCTGTCCTTGTGGCCGGGGTAGTTCCCGCGCACGTTCATTTGTGGGGGGTGGGGGAGCGGTATTGAGAAGCCCTCGGTGAGGAAGAGCATGCGGGAGCGGGTGGCGGGCTGGGTGAGGGGGTGATCGCCATTGCGCCATTCGGGGAGGAGCTCGTCGAGGGCGCGCGGCTCGATTACGGCGCCAGAGAGGATGTGGGAGCCTGCAGGGGTGTCAGATGACGAAGGTAGTGCGAGGGTCTCGGGGAGTGCGTGTGCGGAATCAAGTGAAAGCTATAGCCGGACCATGGAGCATAGCCGGGGATGTGGGGAGGCAGGAGCAAAGAACTGGCGACTGGGTTGGGTGTGGGGATGGAGGTCCCTTCGTACAAGGCGGGGGCTGGGACGGTAAGAGGAATACCGCACCATCCAAGGGGTGTAGGCAACTCACGCTACTCACCAGCTTCACTGCCCTTCTCCAACACCACAACTCGCAATTCCCTGCCATTCCCCTTCTCCCTCTCCAGCTGCTTCAGCCTGATTGCAGCACTCAGCCCGGCCGGCCCTCCACCAACGATGCAGACATCCACCTCGTCCTCCGCACGCTCGACTTCGGCGGGGTTGAACTTCTCGTTGAAAACCCTTGGTGACGAATGAAGACAGCGAGCGCATCCTCGCAGATATGGCGCCCTCGGCGCCCTGGGTAGGCGCCTCAGAGAGAGCATGATGGTCAGCAGCAAGCAGTACAAGAGCTGCAAATCATATGCCGTTTATTGACCATCAGACTCAGTACTTGAGCCCAATGGGGTTATGCGCCTCGGCCCGAAGCGGGCCGCAAGCATGCCGACTCCGGTGGCGGCACCGCAACTGCTCCTCCCTCCTCGTCGACTGCTGTGGCAATGGTAACTGGCGCTCACACAACCACCTCTCTTTGATAGCGGCCTTGCTGATGGCTAACCCTTACTCTAAGCCCCTTGCATGCTCAAGCCAATGGCTGTACTGATACTGGACGTCCTTGCAGGCGATCTAGACATCACTTGCCGTGCCTTTTCTTGTCCGTCAATGTGTACGCAAAGCACGCGCATTGCGCGAAACCAAGCTTACTGCTCGTCGACATACTAAGGCAGGATAGCCTTACTTTCAATACGCGGCCAGTGGCCGGCGCGACAGCCTTGACTCCAGACTCGGTTTAGGTTCAGGTCCATCAGTACGCGCATTGATGGCAGCCGCCCGTGGGCAAGTATACAGCTCATCGCCTTCCACGACAGATCGTTCGCCGCGAATTACACTGGCATTCATACTTAGCGTGCAACGTACTACTCTCAAGTCCCAGAGCTGCCCTCTCCCTAGCTCGCGACTATCGCTGGTGATCTTAGCGACGAGACCAACTCCCCTACCTCTTCCATGTCCCAGGCCGTCGACCATCCTCGTCTGCGCGACCGACTCGGGTTCTCATCTGTATTTAGTCGTCTATCGCGTCGCTCAACCCCTTCAACTTCCCAGAGCGAGACTGTGTGCTGCCCCTCCGCGTCAGTCGCCTCGCTCGCGTCGACAGCAGACAACAAGAGCGCGCGCCTCCCCATCGTCTCATACACCTGTCCATCCACGCCGTCGATAGGCGTGACCTCAGGGACCTCTTCGCCTCTGACCCACGCCCAAGATGCGCCTCGCGAGGACGCAATGTCAAAGATCTGGGCCGAGGCGGTGACCGAGTGCCAGCACACACTGGGCGCCGACCTTCTTCAAACTGGCTTCGGCTCGAAGGAGGCGGTTATCGCCTACACCCAGCGCAGAGAACAGGCGGAGGACGCGCTCCAGAAGGACCATTGGCACAAGATGCGCGCCCGAGTCGTCCCGCTAGCCCGCGTTCTCGAGAAGCTGTGCGGCCCCATCGGCGACACCCTAGGCTCAACGGTAAGTACTAGCGCGATGCGGAGCAGAGGCGGCGTGCTGATGCGTCGGACCACAGGCCTTCCCCCCAAGCAAGATCATCTTCTCTGCGGTGGGCTTGATCCTCAGCGTGTGTCCCTTTTCATGCATCCTATCGAATACGTGTTGAAGTGGTGCAGGCCTGCGTCAAAACCCACGAGGAACTCGCGCAGGTCGGGACCGCGCTGGACGAGATCAAGATGCACCTGCGGGTCGTCGAGGCCGTCGCCGCTTCGCAGCCCGGGGATCTGCTCCGTGACGCTTCCGTGAAGCTACTCGCACAGGTCGTGTCTGTGCTGGCCGCGATCGTGAAGATGACGCGCGAGGGACGTCTCCGTGAGCGCTGAGTCTCCTCTCCTCCTTCCTGCGCAGCTCATCGGTGACGGCGAACCGCAGGACTGTGGCTGCAGAGCCTCGTCGACGTGCGGCCTCTGTCTTCTGCCCTCCAGGACCTCGGCCGGCTCGCGACCCGGCACCATGAAGTGGTTGTGGCTGTCACGTACGAGAAGGTGACGCAGGTGATGTCGAGTATCGCGGGTGGGCCCCTTCATCGAACAGGTGCCACTAGCTAAATGCTAGATAGACGGAAGGGTCGCGCAAGATTGGGTCCACCAGCGCTTGCTTGACCTGCTGCAAGTCGCGCGCGAAGTCCAAGGCACGCCGTAAAACCCATTGTTCCTATCCTGTTTCACTAAATCGCAGACAACAGACAACACCTCGTTAACAAAGGAGGAAATAGCCGCCAATCGCGCCATCCTCCACCGCGTGGAACTTTTATTTTATCGGCAGGCAGAGGACCTCAGGGAGATCAAAAGTGGGGAGACCCGTTCATTGGCGCCGGATGATGCTTATAATCCTCTCGTCAGCAATCGCCGAGTTCGACAAGGTCGCGCAGTGGCTCAAGTACCCAGACCCTTCGTTCAAGCTGAGCAGGCTGCTGGATGACCGCGCGGAGGGGACCGGCTCGTGGTTCCTCGATGGCGACGTGTTCACCGATTTTCGGCAGGGAAAGACCAAATCCGTGTTGCTCAGCGGGAAGGGTGAGTCCAGCATTGTTCTCGCGCATCTCCTCTCATCGTACGCCAGCCGGCAGTGGGAAGAGCACAATGATGTACGTTGATGCATACATACCGCGCACACCTCTGTCTAATTAACACGCACTGTTCTAGCGCTGCTGCCGCCCAAGCCCTCCAAGCATACTGCGCGTCTTTTGTCCCTGAGTCGCTTGTGCTGGTCCATCTGTTCGACGCGACCAATGGCGCTAGCGCGCAGGAACTGCACTCGCTCCTCTCGGCGCTGCTGTACCAACTCGCCCTCAAGAGCCCAATATGCGCATCCACGATCTCCGAGGCGCGCAAGAAGGCCGCAGAGAGCGGATATACGACGAAATTCGACAAAGAGCGTCTGCTCATGGGACTTCTCCGCTCCTTCTCGCAGTGTACATTCATTGTCATCGATGCATTGGACGAAGCGAACGAGGCCGATGTTCTTCCCTTCCTTGCGCGTCTGCGAGATATACCCACGGTCTCGTTACTTTCCTCTCGCCGCACCGCGACGAGTGCCGGCGCATTCGACATTGTGATCTCCATCGATGACAACGACACGGACAGCGACATCGGGACATTACTCGACATTGCCATGTCCGCTGGAGGTGCCTTGGAGAGGATCAAAGACCGTGATGGAGTGCGGCAGACACTGCTGGCAGGCGCGGAGGGCAAGTCAGTCATTCCACACCGTTCCATCGCAAGCGATTGATTGCATGCGTCTTCAGCTTCCGTTGGACGATGCTGGTTATTCAGGAGCTCAAGAGCATCGCGGGGATGCCTGGAAAGGTCCGCCAGCGCTTGAAGACCCTCCCCGAATCATTGGAAGCGCTGTACAAGGCATGCCTGGATTCCATCTCTCCCGCCGACCGGGAGGACGTCCGGCGTTTACTGCTCTGGCTTGTCCGTTCAGTGGGGCCCCTATCGCTGGACGACTTCGCGGACCTGATGTCCTTTGATTATACTGAGGACATGCCCGTCTACGATCTGTCACTGCGGCCCGAGCCCGAGGCCGTGGTTCAGATGGTGGGCTCGATGTTCATCTGTGTCAGCCAAAACTTTGTACGGCTCGCTCACGCTTCTGTCCGCGACTTTCTGCTTAACCTTCCACCGTCTTCGCCGTTCTACTCTTGTGACACGGACTACGGTCTCATGGCGCGCACTGGGCTCGCGTATATCGCCTTCGTCGCTAGCGGGGCGTACTGCCTGAACCCCCAGTCGCAGTTGATTTGGACCTGGGTCCAGTACGTTGCTCTGGCAGGCGACGATCTCTACGCCAGCCTCGAGCCCGACATCATCGCCACCCTCAGCAAGGCCAGTGCAGACCCTAGCGTGCGGGATACGCTCAACATTACCCTTCGCACTGCGGCGGAGACCGGGCACGATAGACTGACTGAGCTTCTCCTCGATTACGCGGGGGATGTGAATTCTTTCGACACCATCGACTGGACTGCACTCCACCTGGCGGCTTGGGGCGGGCATCTCAGGATCGTCGCATCGCTCCTCGAGAGGGGCGCCGCCATCGCGCCGCGGACCGACATGCAGGGCACACCGCTGATGTTCGCAGCCCAGGAAGGCCACGCGGACGTTGTGCGCTTGCTCCTGGACCGAGGCGCACCTCTTGACGACAGCGATGCCGAAGGCTTCACCGCTCTCCATTTTGCTGTTCAGAATGGCCATGTCAATATCACCAGCCTGCTCCTCGAACGAGGCGCCAATAGCACTGCGCGGACGAAGCACAAGAGCACCCCCCTGATGACGGCTTCTTGGAGTGGATACGAAGAGATCACTCGCCTGCTCCTGAGTACATGTCATGGAAATCTCGAGGACAGAGACAACGACGGGGATACCGCCCTCCACAGCACGGCCTTGCGAGGGCACGTGGGCGTCGTCCGCCTTCTCCTCGACGGAGGGGCCACCATCGACGCTCTCAACGACGTGGGTCGCACACCTCTGCACTGGGCTGCCCGCGGTGGCCATGTCGAAGTGATCGACCTCCTCGTCAGTCGAGGCGCAGCGCTGGAGGCTGTTGACGAGGACGGTTGGACTCCCTTATACCTTGCGGCCTACGGAGGCGAAGAGCGGGCCGCAGCGCGCTTGCTCGAGCTGGGCAGCGACCCGAAGATACGCGCGAAAGACGGCACTACGATCCTGGATGCCATAGGCCAACACCCGCAGCTTTCGAAGGATGCCGAAAGGGACATGCGCATACGCGAGTTGCTCGTACGAGCCGGCTTGACAGAGGAAATAGGAAGGTCCCCAATTGAATCGCTATGGACGAGGAAGCAAGCGCAGCAAGCAGACGAGAAGTCTTAAGCAAGGTGCGTTGCTACCCAGACCAGCGCGAAAACCGGCTGAGCATCACACAGAAGAACAACGATTCCAGGACTGGTCAAGCAAGCACGTTGAGCTCCTCCACTCGAGCTACAGCGCCCAGCACTACCTCTCGTTAGATCTTATGGTATATGCAATGCTATGCGATTGTTGTATGAACATGGGCTATTACTCTATGTCAATGTAGGCTTGGAGAGAAAAATGTTGATACACAAGCAAGTTGGTAGTAGAAAGACGGCAACGCCCCCGACGCAGTCAGAAGATCGATTGTATACACAGCAATTCCATGTCAGTGTGTAGGCGACGGGGCTCTCGTCCGGCGATACGATAGACGTCTTTAGATGACTATATACTCTGGCAGATCTCGCAGTTGAAGTGGATGCTCTCGCGGAAGAGCGCGGCTGGAGGCGAAGTCAGTCAGGTGCATGGAGAACGTCAGAGGGTGACGTACGCAGAGCGATGAGCGCAACGAGGAAAGCCACCACCACGATATATACCACGGTATACTTCATGACCTGCGAAAAGGGTGAGCGATGAGCGCATCAGCAAAGAGATGAGATGCGACGTACAATCCATCGCCGTTGCCGCTTCTGCTTAGTGGAGAACAGAGGTTGCCTAATCTGCTTCGATGGGCGCAACCAGACTGAAGATCTCTGTCAGCAACAACCCACCAATGTTGACCACAAAGCACTCACAAAGCATCGTCGAATGAATCGAGTTGAAGAACGGCAGCAGCAGCGGCACCGTCAAGATGATGAGCAACAGGTGTGCAAGCAGGAAGTCAGAGGTCCACAGCGACATCTCGACGATCTTCACGATGAACTCGCGCGCCGGCTGGGACATGGCCGAGGTACCCAGCCCGCGTCCATACCATTTGCCGGTCCACCACGCGCGGTTCGTCTCGTCGTGCTTGTACTCGCGCGTCAGGAACACGGCAATGAGGATCTTTTGGATACCGCGCTGAACGGCAATGATGGCGATGACGCCGAGCACGGCGTGCGAGGCATCCCAGAGCTCGAGGAACCACTGAAGGCGGCATTAGCAAAGCACTTACAACAACAACACAAAGGACGTACGAAGAACTCGAAGAACGTGAGCATGCCGATGAGCGCTAGGCCGTGCGCAAGTGCCGCCATGACCGAACCAAACTTGACCCAGCCATCCATCATCGGACCCAGGAAGAGCGACAGGAAGAACAGCGTGATGAGCACCGCCGCGTTCCACACAGTAGGGCCAACCGCGATGAGCAGAATCCGGACCAGCGGGCTCGGCGGCGCGTTGCCCTGCTCATCGGGGAACGACTTGACGAACATGTACGCGACGATGAAGATGATGCACGCGCCGATGGGCCACAGGATCTCCGAGAAGATGACGTTCCTCCACGGCGCACGCGGCACGTCGCCCGACAGCTTCTCCGACGGGTGCCCCAGCTTCTTCTTCTTGTACCCAGTGATCGCGGTACGCGACAGACGGCAGTATCCGTACCAACTGCTGGCCTTCGTCCGCGAGTTACCGCGCGACATCCAGCGCAAGAACTCCCGGTAGTCGATGATGAAGTCGGCGTACGAGAATTGATGCGGGTTGAACATGAATGGCGCAATGCAGAGGGAGAGGACGGAGAACCAGAAGTAGATCAGATGAGGGATCCAGATGGCCATCGTCGCGTACAGCAGGAGCAGCAGGTTACGCATGCCCATGTAGATGCTCGGCGGCGCGAAACGCGAGTACAGGATGTTGAAGGGTATCCGACTCGTCGCGAAACCACGACCTGTAGCGATGTAGCGCGCACCACCGAAGCTCATGTTGTTCAAGACCGCCTGCGAGTAGATCTGGGTGGAGAACACTTCGAAGATAGGCGACAGTGACAAGAAGTGCTTCCCGAGACGCAGCAACGCCTTGCCCGTTCCGCGCTCGCAAAGCTCTGTCGTATGAGTGAGCGACTGTCGGATGACACATGAAAAGTGAGCATACCTTGCAGGAACAAAGGCAAGAAGGCGATGAAGAACACCAAGAAGATGGAGATGATACTCCGGCGAATCCACTCGAAGACCGGGATGAGGTTGTAGCACCCAGCTTGTCCACTGAGTACCTGACCATTGGAGTTGACCTTGCAGATGAACAGCTGCTTGTTCAAGGTGCCCAGGTACAGCACTGCACATCCGTGAGACTGTTTTCTCGGCGGTCATGAGGGGCTGCACTTACAGGTGACCATGAAAACCTGGATGGAGTAGATGACCAGGATGTTGTTGACGTGGAAACCAGCGTGCGCGTAGTAGAACGTTAAGAACCGGTCGATAGGCAGTTGCGTGCCCAGGTAGTAGTACTCGCGCGACAGTTGCTGCTCGCCCATACCAGTACCGATCTTCGTTTGGAAGTTCAAGATCGTGCCGAAACCGAGATCACGACCTTTGCCGCACTGGTAGTACTCCATGTGCTTGATGCGACCTCCGCGGGACACGGCGGTCATACCGGCGAAGATATCCTCGTTGAGATGCAAGCCCTTCTGCGCCTTCGACACGCCACCGCGCGTCGTCATGAACGTCGCATTGAGGAAATCCGGGTGACCGTAATGCAGCTTGCCGCCGATCCACGCAAGCGCACGCGCCGTAATGGTACCGAACGTCTGTTCCTTGCCGGCAGCGATGTCACCGAGGATGCCGATGTTCTCCGAGAAGATGTACTCGCGGGAACCCAGGATAGCGACGGGACACTTGTTAAACTCCTTGTGGCCCCACTGCGCGTACGGGCTCTGGCTCGACACGGAGTATTCCTCGAACTCGCCCAGGACATTACGGATCTTGAGACACTCCTCCAGGTAATTGTCCTGGTTAGCGTCGATGACCTGGATGTACTCGCCGCGGTAGAAGATGATGGCGTGGTTCTGGTTATCCGACTTCCCGTCACCGAGAATGGGGTTACCGGGCAGCTCGATGCGGAACTTGGGCTTGCGGCGGCCGGTCTTCTCGTCCACCTCGGAGTGTCCGTCGATGAGTGTCGAAAACAACCGAACCTCGTCGCCCTTACTGGGGCCGGGCTCTTCGTCGAGGTACGCGATCTGCAGGTCCGGGTACGCGCGCAGAAGGAACTCGGCGTTCTCCTGCTCCTCCTTGTTGAACTTGGAGTACCGCTGCATCGAAATGACAAACTTGAACTTGCGGCGAGACATGCGCTCAAGCTCGCGTTCAAGGCGTTCCGTGTTCCCACCGAAGGCGTGCACGACGTCCGGATTCTCGACCCGATAGAGGAGTTTGATCGCCTTGGAGTAGTTCATCATGCCGGACACCGTACGGTACAGCGTCTGTGCGCGCAGAGAAGCCCAGATACGCGTGCGCAAGGTGTATTCCGGTGACGACGTCTTGAAGCCGATGCAGTAGAATGGCAAGTCGTCCGCGCGCGCGCGCTTCTCGTCCTGAACGTCTCCAGACTCCTCCGCCAAGATCTTGGTGTCCTTGACGAAGTTGTCCCACTCGACCGGATGCAGCTGCTTGAGATACTCCAGCAGGGTGACGCGGGTGTTTTGGTCCTCCTCGCGGATAATCTCGCGCAGGCTGAGCAGGATCTTCTCGGAGTAATGGGGGACGAGCACGGTGAAGGTGGGCATGGCGTCGATCGGCAGAGGCTCCGGGAGCGCGGTCGTCAGCGATGAGGCAAAGAACGAGATACGGCGCTCGGCCTCGCCACCAGGAGGGAAGAACAGGCCTGGCTTCGCAGTTCGCTGGCTGGTGAAGAACGGCGGCGCCCTGAGGGTGCGGCGGCCATCAGGACCATCGACCTGGTGGTAAAGCAAGCGCTGGACGTGCTCGATGGACAGGAGATGCTCCCGGTACATGGAGATGATGACCGCGTTCCAGATTTGCGAGACGAGCACCTGCGCCATGGCATGAGGGTGAATTCGCCGAATCAAGTCGAATTCAGCATACCTTGGGCTTATACTTGACCTCCATCTCGGCCGTCGCCAGCAGCTTCGCGTAGATACGCTTCGGCATGCGGGTGAAGATCTCGCTCCAGGGCGTCCAGATCGAGATACCAAGCTTGAACGCGCGCACCATTGAGAAGATCACCAGCCAGATGATGTACCACAGGTACGTGTCCAGGAAGAACAGTACCAGGTCCATCACGTACATGATTGCCAGCGCGAAAGGGACCTGGTTCGTGCACAGCTGGCTGCCGAAGATACGGTCGCTGCAGCCCTGTACCTTCGTGCGCGCCATGACCGCGATCGGGCTGGAGAAGGAAGACGTCAAGAAGAAGTAGGACTCGACGTATTTGCAGCCGAAGACCAGGAGCCACAGCATGATACTCGCTACGCGAGATGACCGCTTCAGGGTCGGGTACGACGCTGTGAACGTCTGTGATGCCATATGCTTTCTTGACTTGCCAGCCACACGGTCGCCGAACATGCGACCGGAAGGGATGATAGCGAACGCGAGGGTGGCGACAACGGAGATGAAGAACTGCACTATGGCCACGATGAGTGGAACTTGGCCAATGTCCGTACGTCCGTCAATCATGGCGATATAGAAAGTCGGGCCGGCGGTGAGCGCGAGGATGACCAGGAGGAAGATGAGCCGCGTGGTGAGGTGCGACGCATTGTTCCATGTCGTGGGGATGTAAGTGTACTCCGCGATAGTGGCAAGGATCATGATCATGGTGGACACAGCGCCTCCGAGGGCAGTCGCGGACCAGGTCATCTCAGGGGAGGGGTCGAGTTTGCCGTGCGGCGCGTAGACTCGTGGAGAGTTGAAGGCCGTGTAAAAGAAGTACACCGAGACGTGGAGGATCCATATACGGTTGAAGTTGACCAGGAGATGGGCAGTAGAGCGCTTCTCAAAGTACGTCTTGAAGAAAACGCGGTTCCACTCGATCTTGGCAAACTTCATGAACCGCTGCGCCGGAGGTACATCGACAAGTCGTGTCTGGAGAGATGTGAGCAGACGAACTGTGACCGATAAGATCATACACACGTTGTCCGACATGACGATCTTAGCTAAACCTTCCGGATACCAGAATAACTGGTTGACGTCGTCATAACCGATAATCTGGTCGTGGTCCTTCTCGCGCTTCACTTGCTTCCCATCAACGACTTCGTACGCCTGATCACGTAGGAAGCGATAGAGCGGCTTGATGACCGTCTGGAGGTACAGCCCTTCCGGCACGGGGTCCATCCGGTTCTGACACTCGGGACTTCTGTAGTAGTCGTCTGCGCACTTGAAGATGAAGCACAAGCACTCGGGCGCCAGACGGATGTTGCCTGCTTCCCCCCAGCAGAGGAGGTAAAGCGCGATTTGCCGGAGGCGATCGTACTGGCTCATGTTGTTCATCGCGTTGCGCCAGCGGTTGAGTGCGCTGTCGAGCGACTTGGTCTTCGTAGCGCCCTTGATGGTCTTCAAGCGCTGGATACCGGGGTTATTGGTTTGCCCGACCGCGTCATCGAGGTTGAGCTGAGCGGCGAAATACCACTTCCGGTAGTTGGCGTGCTGGCCACCAATGTAGTCGGCGTGAAGCGTGAGCAGAGCTTGGTTGGGCGTCATGCGCGAGGCACGGGAATCGAGGAGATGCATCATGAAGTCGAACTGGGTGACAGGTCAATTGAGCTATTCCCGCGGGTCGAGTGGGCTGCTTATTCACGCACCGTATTCCGCATGGAGTCGCGCTGGAAGCCGAACTTTTGAGTGAGGTCGAGGAAGATATCCTCAATCTCCTCCGTGGACATGGGGATCTGGCGCTCGACCGACCAGGCAGGATACGGCTCATTAGAACCGATACCCGGGTCTGCGAAGGGCGATATGCTGGGCACGCTGGCGCGCGAGTCAATCGAGGGCGCGTAGGAGCGGTCGCCGTCGAAGCTGCCTGCGTGGTATGTGAGTCGACGATCGAGGAAGTACGGTAGCGACGTGCGCACCGTTTCTGTCGCTGTAACCGGCACTGCCGGCGAGCCTGGTTGTGCTGCCATAGGTCTGGCTCATGTCCGCGTCCGAGTCGTAAGGCCGAGGGCCGGGCCCCGGGAAACCTGGCTGCTGGCCATAGGGACCTCTGTTGGGCGGGGGATTGTCGAATGGATTCCTGCCATATCCTGGGCCGGACATGGCGTGCGTCGAAGAGTAGAGTAAAAGACGGTCTAGGGAGAGCTAAAGAGCGACGAGAAGAAAGAGCTGATGGTCGTCAGAAACAACAGGTTCTCGCGAACACCGGGTCGGTCGCCAGCGAAAGAACGGCCTTGAGGGACGGGAACAAGGAGCGGATGTGACCGCTCGTTGCCGTGACCATCAGTCACAGGTGGCGCGTCACTTTCCCGCCGTTGCTGTTGCGCCAGCCAACCACGGGCGACCTTCGGTCGTCTTGGGCACAAGAATTCGGACAGAAAATCGTCTTTTTGCCCGAGACAGGCCAGCTTTCCCGTGCACCTCAGAGCGCCTGACGATTTTCTTCACCACGTTCCGGCAAAAGTACGTACGCGCCGTCAAAAGAATATGCTTTCCCGCAGCAGCCATCTCCATCTGGCAGTCCTTGTTCCAGGATTTACACGCCGTACGTACGCAAATTATGTTATTACTGCACCACGCTGCCACTGCAACTCCGTACACATTACCCGGCCCCTCCTCATCGCGCCGATCCCAGCTGCAGGGGATGCAGCTGATAATTAGGCACCTGGCGCGCAGCGCCGCCTGTGTTGAACAGCGCCCTTCTCCCGGCGCATGTCCAGGGAGCCATCTGATGAAGACGGCGGGCGTATCGTAACAGGTCGTTGAGACCCTCTACTGCTCTATTGCTCATCTAGAACAGACCGACAACCTTGCCGGTCTGCGGGTCAAGTCCGACCTCCCAGAAGCCTGCAAGCGATCAGTCGCAAGTCAACAACCAGCAAAGAGTCAGTCTTTACCTGGACGCGTTCCAAGGCCCGGCATGGTCTGCATGTCGCCGAGGAGCGGGTACAGGAAGCCAGCACCGGCAGACAAGCGCACGGCCCGGATGGGCACAGTGAAGCCCGTCGGCACACCCTTCAGCTTCGGGTCATGCGAGAACGAGTACTGCGTCTTCGCCATGCAAACTAGAACGTATGTCAGTACTTCTTCCTTGTACTCCTGGAATTACGCCACTTACTGGGAAGACCACTGTAGCCCTGCCTCGAGTACGTGTCCACCTGCTTCTGCGCAAGCTCGCTGAGCTCAATCCCATCCGCGCCATAGATCTCCTTGCAGATTGTCTCGATCTTCTTCTCGATCGGCTGGTCTAAATCATAGAGGAACTTGAACTGCGACTCGCCCTCGCACGTCTCAATGACCGCCTCCGCCAGCGCGCGCGCACCCTTGCCACCCTCCGCCCAGTGGTTGCTCACCACCGCCGCGTCCGCGCCCGCCTTCAGCGCCTCCTCGCGCACCAACTCCAGCTCCGCCGGCGTATCCGACGCAAACTGGTTGATCGCGACGATGACCTTGATCCCGAACTTGCGCGAGTTCTCGATGTGCTTCGCCAGGTTCTTGCAGCCCTCCTTCAGGGTGACCAGATCCTCCTTGGTGTACGTGTCCGCGAGCGGCTTGCCCGGGGACACGTCGGGCCCGCCGCCGTGCATCTTCAGCGCGCGGGTGGTGGCGACGATGACGGTCGCGTCCGGCTTGAGGCCGCTGACCCTGCACTTGATGTTGCAGAACTTCTCCATGCCCATGTCCGCGCCGAAGCCGCCCTCGGTGAGGACGTAGCCGACGCGCGAAGCCTCGTCGCCCTCCTCCGTGCCGGCGAGCTTGAGCGCAACCTGATCGGCGAGGATGGACGAGTTGCCGTGCGCGATGTTCGCGAAGGGGCCGGCGTGCACGAAGACGGGCGTGCCCTGGAGCGTCTGCATCAAGTTTGGCTTGATGGCGTCCTTGAGGAGGACGGCGAGAGCACCGGAGACACCGATGTCGTCCGCGGTGACGGGCTCGCCTTGCTTGCTCGTCGCGACGACCATCTTGCCGAGGCGCTCGCGCATGTCCTGCAGACCGGTCGTGAGCGCGAGGACAGCCATGCACTCCGACGCGACAGCGATGTCGAACGCGGCTTCACGCGAGTGGCCCTGTTCGGTCGCAGCAAGACCGATCTGGATCTTGCGCAAGTACCGGTCGTTGGTATCGAGGACGCGGTTCCAGGTAATCGTATCCTTGTCGACATCGAGGCGCGCGAAGCGGGTGATCTCCTCAGGCGTCAGGTCATTCGGGTCCGTCTTGTTGATCCCCAGTTTCTCCAAGCGCTTGAACATCAGCGGCGCAAACTCGCGCTTGCCCTTCTTCGTAGGCACGAGGCGACTGTAGAGCGCCTTGTCTGATTGCGTCGCCTCGTGGAAGATGCGCGCATCGAGCGCAGCAGCGAGCAGGTTGTTTGCCGCGGTGACAGCGTGGATATCGCCCGTCAAGTGCAAGTTGAACTAGAGCACAATCAGCATCAAGACGTACTCCATAGGGCAGCGCCCTTACCTCGTCCATGGGAATGACCTGGCTGTAACCGCCGCCAGCTGCACCCCCCTTGATGCCGAATGTAGGACCCTGACTGGGCTGACGCACGCAAGCGAACGCGGGGCGGCCGAGCTCTGCTCCCAAAGCCTGCGCAAGACCGATCGTTGTTGTAGACTTGCCTTCGCCCAAAGGTGTCGGAGTGATGCTGTGGATGATATTAGATACTTGAGAGCAGCATCGGTCATCTCGAAGACGTACCCTGCAATTACGATGTACTTGCCGTTCTTGCGGTGTGCAAGACGCTCCAAAACGGAAAGGTCGACCTTCGCCTTGTACTGCCCATAGCTCTCAAGCTCGCTCGGCAGAAGACCGATCTCCTCCGCAAGCTGCGTGACCGGCTTCGGCGTCTGCGCCATCGAAATCTCAACGTCGGTCGGGACCTTCTCTAGAACGTTCAGCTTGAGGGGCTTGAGTTTGCGCGAGCGAGCCTTCTCCCAAAGGCGCTCAGCGGCACGGTAGGTGTTGTTCATGAGCATGGCGACGGTCATTGGGCCGACGCCTCCGGGGACGGGGGTGATGTACGAGGCGACCTTGGCTGCTTCAGCGTACTCGATATCGCCGACCATGCGCTGGCCAGACTTCTTCGATGCGTCGGGGACGTAGTTAATGCCAACATCAATGACGACGGCGCCGGGCTTGATCCAAGATCCCTTCACCCATTCAGCCTTGCCGATCGCAGAGACTACGATGTCAGCGTTCTTGACCTGCAGGGGAAGGTGAGGAGGGTGTAGGGTGATTTTGCCATGTAACGTACGATCGACTCGATGTTCTTCGTACGACTATGGCATTGCGTGACCGTGGCGTCCTTGTTCCTGAGCATCGAGGCTACTGGGCTGCCGACAATATCGCTACGTCCTAGTACGACCGCATTGGTGCCGGCAATCTCGACACCCGTACTCTCGAGGAGGCGGATAACAGCGGAGGGTGTGCACGGGGCAAAGAGGGGGTTGGAGTCGCGCGAGGAAAGGTGACCGATGTTGTATGCGTGGAACCTGTGCGTCGTTAGTTGGGACCGAGCAGTACGCACAGATCACATACCCATCCACGTCTTTCTCTGGGCTGATCGCCTCCGTGACGGTGCGTTCGCCAGATGCACCGACGTGGGGACCGAGGGGAAGCTGGACCAGGATACCGCTGACGCCTTCATCGGCGTTCAGACGCTGCACGACGTCGACAACCTCCTCAGTCGTTGCCTCCTCGGGTAGTGTGACATGCTTAAACGCGATGCCGACCTCCTGGGCGGCCTTGCTCTTCATGCGCACGTACACGACCGAGTCCGGGCGCGTACCAGCCTGCACGATGGCAAGCTGGGGGGTAAACCGAGGGAAGCGCGCGCGCATCGATGCGATCTTGTTCGCCACATCCTCGCGCACCGACCTGGACGCGTTCAGAGGGGGGTACGCGCATCGTACGGGGACACTCACTTCGCGATGGCGGTACCGTCAATGATCTTCGCTGCACTCGCGTCCGTCGCCATCCTGCGCGTAAAGGTCGAGAGGGAGCGGACAAAGGGCCGCCATTGTCCGAGAGACATATGATCGGCGCAGTTTGTCGGCGTTTGACTAGACGCTCCGACGAGAGATAAGATGGGCGCAGCGGCGAGATAAGGAGGGGAACAAGGCGTGGGCGGTTGCTCGTGTTTGTCCTGCTTTTATGGCCGACAAATTTACCGCCCCAGTCCTGCAAAACTTGACTCAAGTGAGCGCAGTTCTTCCGCCATTCCTGCCAGAAAACGCACTGAAGTTGGGTCCGTCGGCCGACGCGCGGATAATTCGGATAGAGGCAACAAGGGCTGAACCTCTTCTAAGCCGCCTGACCAGGGCTATTGAGCAAAGGCTACGTTGCTGGGAAACACGCGAGAGCAATACCTCTTGCATGCCTGCGGCCACTGTTGCAGAATGACAGACGGTCGCAGCTTTGTCGACGGGGGACGCGCGCCACCGGAGTCCGGAGGTTGTCGTGCCGCGCCGATCACTCGGAGTCTGCCGGCCGGCTTGGTGTTTGTCGTTTCCCATGTGTTCGACTTGTCCTCGACGATGACCTCGGTGGGCCACCCGCTCTCTGCTTATGCCACCATCTCTTCCTGGCCTCGAAATTCGAATCGTGACGACATAACAACAGCCGTTTGCATGTTGTTGTGTGTCAAATGGAGCACCGCCTGCGCTTTGCCGAGGCTGGCCAGCTCATGCATGGTTCTAATGCTCATGACCGCCTCGTGCCGAGTGTATGATTCATATCTGCGTAGCTATATAACAGCGATGTCCTCTGCGGTGCCACGCCTGTCATCTCTTGCCTCCCATTCTCATTATGCTCTTCGGTATCTCCCCCTTCGCCATTGCTATTCGCACAGAACTTGACCTCGGGGCCAACCTGAAGACAGGCTACATGCGTCAGGACCTCACTCTGACCCCTGCATTTGCTAGATCGCGAACATACGCAAGAGTCCTCCGCCACCTCGACCCAGCCTTGATCCCCGACCACGATGGTCCCTTCACGAACGACGAGTGGGATCGCATATTCAGGGGAATCGACGCCGCTTCCTCGTTGACGGACCTCTTGCGCGTCATCCGTGCCAGCACCGAACCGGGAGTGCGCACCAAGTACACGAACGAGCTGGTCCCCCGTGTTTGGCCATGGATGCGCTACCTGATCGACTACACGAAGACTCCGCGCAGCGCCGATAGGGACCTCGTCTCCGTCGCCAAACGACGCCACGGATGGGATATCTTCTTGGGCCGATGCTCGCAAGACGGCGTCCTCATGTTCAGCGACCTCGTCCTGTACGCGTTAACCTGCTTTACCGAGGGTCGTGCTGCTATGAGAGCTCAGGGCGACTGGGCGGAGATCATATACGACATGTGGAGGATCTCGACGACAACGACATACAAGAACTGTGATCCCGACATCCTGCTCTCCGTCTCCCTCGAAAGTGTGATCGGCACCGTGGTCTCCACTCACGAAGACATGCGCTCCGACTTCCAAGCAGAGGTCTTCGCCAGAGGGCCCGCGAGCGGCCGCCACTTCGCAAGACGCCTAGAGGACCTGATCGACGCGCCCCAATCCGCCCACAAGTTCGAAGAGATCGCCATGCTCATGCAAATCCTCATGTGGACCGCGTGGCACGAGGATGTGCGTCCTCTGCTCCGCCCCGTGCTCTTCGTGCTGCCGCTGGCCATGACCGCCGTCGACCTGCCTGACGCCGCAAAACCCACCCTTCGGCTTCGCTGCATGGACGGCTTTGACATGCGTGATCGCTTCACTGCGAACTGCATCACTACCTTCAACTATCTGCGCTTCAACGTCCGGGGCACGCGTGACATTGTCAAGCTCATGAGGTCGCCCCTCCTCCGTGCCATGTATAGGGCCCTGATACGCTTTCCGAAGGGCCCGGCCTCTGGGAACATCGCGAACACATTAGAATACTTCGTCAAGCCAGGGTTGATATTCCCCTCGGCCATCAAGGCAGTCGTGCAGACTGCTGAACGCGACAAGCTAAACTTGTGCGTCACGGGCATTCGCGGATTCGAAGCATGGAACGTCATGGGAGCTCTCGTTCGCGAACGCAGTGATATGTTGACTAATGTAACGAAAACATTAGAAGAAAGGCAGTACTGCCACAACAAACAGGTGCGTTGCCGCGTTCGTAACTGGACGAAGTAATTCGCTGATCGCGCCACTCAGTGCGATCGGGAATGCACAAAATTGAAGCGCTGTCCTTGCGGCGATGCTTTCTATTGCTCAACAGCGTGCCAAAGAGCGCATAGGCGTGAACATAGAGTGTTCTGTCAGCCTAGTACGTCCCTCCCTCCCTTCCTTTCCAATCCGCTCCATACCAACTTATCCCCTCCTAGTTGTCCTGGACCCCTCATCAGTCGACCTATTCGGCCCCTCATCCGTCGACCGCTCAGTCGCCTCACCCACCGACGTCTTCGACCGACACTCCGACTGGTACTTCATCCGGCACATCTCCCAAGAGGACGCCCGAAGGACCCTCGACCAAAAGGGCACCGCCCGCCTCGCCGCCGTCGACTACACCGGGTACAACAATCGCAAACGGGTGACGTGGAAAGAGCTGAAACTTGACTTCAAGTACCCCGACTGCCTGAATGACTGGCTGGCGACCGTCATCGCTGTCGGTGGTACAGACTTCGTCATGCATTTCGGTCCGGTGGGGGGGTGCTCGGGCTGCACGGGCTGTTTGGCGATATTGGAGAAAGAAAAATGCGAGCGTGAAACTGCTTGATACAGTAAGTCACTCTGTGCACGGTATACGGCGCACGGTCTTAAGGCAGCCTTTCTTCGGAACGTGGCGCCACGACCGCGCCTACTGGTATGCCACTTATGCTCATATGTATATGCGATGCCAAATATACGCAAACGTATGCCCAACTTGTACATGGCGATGCGACAGCGGTCAGCCCGCTTCGCAGCGCGCGAGCTTTCGTCGGCGACCTTTGTAAGCGGGTAGTAAGAAACAAATGCGTCTTCGACCATGATAGCAGCATGGATGAACCGTTGCTGAATAGCTGAAAGCGAGATAGGTTGTAAGTTAGAGCTCTGGGAATATGGATCCGCACGGCTCGGTGTCAACTGACCTCGAGCGGCTCACCTCGGGGACAAGCACGTATCCTCTTTCTCTCTGTTCAGCCCTTACCAGCATCCACCTCGAATGACATTCTCCTCCCTTCTCTGTAGCACCGTTGTCCTCTCTCCGATCGAAATAAGACAACGGCCAATCAGGACCACGGCCCTCGTCCGAAGTCGAACCTTTCATCCCGTGACCGTGTACATCGACATCACGCGCCCTCCCCGGACCGCTTCTCCGGGGCCCCATATCTCTGGCAAACCCACCATGTCGCGCCGAAAACGAACCCGACATAGCCGGTGGTGGTCTCCTGCCCAGGGTGGGCTTCTGTGTTGCTCAGTGCGGCCATTGGGGAGCATATATAGCTAGTGAACACCTCTTCACTGCGCCCCATTCCCAAGCGCGCATCCGAGGTCCCGCTCGTCTCATTGGCACGCGCATACTGGTCGGCAAGACGGAAGGACAAGCTACTACAGGATACGCCTGTCTTGACAATCAGCGACTTTCTCCTGCGAGACCAGTCGCCACTCGTAGTCTGCTACGATGTCTTCTGCGAATGAAGGCGTGCGCGTTGAAGTGCATGGTCCTATCGCGACCATTACGCTCAACCGACCTGCCTCTCTGAATGCGCTTCAGCCTGCAGGTGCGTCTTGTGCCCTTTATTGCAAGCCCGTTCCCAGAACCTTATGAAGGGCACCCTACTCACACGTACCACGACCCAGACTACGACCTTTTTGCCTCCAGCTTGCGCGAGATTGACGCGCGAGCGGACGTCTTAGTGACTGTATGGCAAGGTTAGCATACTCCCTCTTGTTCACCCCCTGTCGCTGACCAGCGCCTTCTTCTTGCAGCCACGGGAAACTACTTCTGCTCGTAAGCCTTCCAACGTCGTAGCTCCTCCAAGGTTTCAGGCTGACGCCTATTTAACAGTGGTACGAACTTCAAATGCGAACGGCCCTGGGACGCCTCCGTCTACGCAGACACTCCAAACAGCGTGCGACAAAATTTGCTGAAGGGGATAGCCGCTACGACGCTCGATTGCTCGCAAGCGGTACGTTCGAGCTCATCGTCAAACACGTCGCTTTGGGCTTACCTGGAGGTCTTTATAGCTCTACAAGCATAGCAAGATTCTGGTCGCGGCTGTCAATGGTCCTGTTATGGGTAAAAACGGCTATGACCGGCCAGGCTGAATGTGCTGACGCATTTTCTAGGCATCGCGGCAGCCATGCTGGGCCACTTCGACTTCATCTACGCGCTTCCGAATGCGTGGCTTTCTGTGCCGTTCACCTTCCTCGGTGGGTAAGGTTGCCACGTCCATACGTTTGCCTTCTGACCTCCGTGACCAGGGATCATCGCTGAGGCGGGCTCGAGTATCACTTTCGCGAACAGGAGTAAGTCGTTCACTTTGAAATATGATGATAGTGTTCATACCTTGCAGTGGGCGTCGCGAAGGCGAACGAGGTGCTGCTCTGGGGAAAGAAGAAAGGCGCGGACGAGCTCCTGGCGTGTGGCTTTTACAAGTAGGCCCCCGGTCACCATCACTGGATCCCGTTAACTCCAGCTCTCTGCTTCAGTGAAATATTCCCCGCCCAATCGACCGAGGAATTCCATAGCGCCGTTCGCAAGAAACTACAGTTTGAACTTGATGGCTTGGACCGCACCGCACTCCTCGGGGTCAAGCGCCTGCTCAAGGACGCGCAGAACGAGAAGAATAACTTTGATGCGGCGAACATGCGCGAGGCGTATGGTGAGCGGAAGTGTTTTGTGGCGAGGCTTGTTAACTGATGTCGAATGCTAGCTCAGGCAGAGCGATTCGCTAGTGGAGCACCTACTGCACGGTTCGAAATGATTGCGAGGAAGGAGCTGCGGCACAAGCTATGATTCGGGCGGAGGAGTGTAGTCTATTCTGGACAGTTCGTCGAAATTCAAGATAATGTTGGGGCGCCTACTGTGAACTGGTCCGACAAATGCTGGCGCCGTGGCCTCTAGTCCTAATCTGAAAATCTGTTTCTACTCCCTTCAGCCGTAAGCTGGCCGTCATCTGCCCGACCTCTGCTCATCCTCTGCGCTGGGCCATAAGAAGTTCCCTGTGATTGGCCGCCACCGAAGTCGAACAATCCCACGCGAGATCTTCAGAAGTCATCGCGATGACATCAGCGCGGAAGGCGTGTCCTTATTCTTCTCTTTATGGCAACGATCATGGACTGGCTGAGGCAAAGGGGCAGAATGCTTAGGCAGCGTCGAACGACCCCTCGCATCTATGCTCCGTACCCTCACTCGCAGTCTCAGCCCACATCTCATCCCGCATAAGCAGGTCCGTCAGCCTCGATGCCCGCCGCCGTATATAAGGCACTGATCGTCGGTCTCTCGCTCCTCGTACTCTTGCTCGCATATCAGACTCCGCTTCTATCGAACAAGTCGTTCTTCAGTACGAGTTCATTGAGAAACATGGCCGCTGCGCAGAAATCAAGATCAGTGGTGAAGAAGGTGTATGCGGTGGAGACGCCCGAGGTGTGTACATTAGACCTGCAGTCAAGAGTGTCTACTCACTCGACTATAGGGCGAAGGCGCGCTCGTCCGCCGCAGCATCGGCTCGATGAGCCTCCGCAACCTCTCACCCTTCCTCATGCTCGACCACTTCCACATCTCCAAAGGAGGGGTACGTTCTACTAACTCAGCTAGTAGAGATCGACGCAGCTAACATACCATTTACGATCAGTTCCCTGATCATCCGCACCGCGGACAGGCCACGGTTACCTACATGCTTCAGGGGACTAGCAACCACGAAGATTCGGCAGGACACGCTGGAACGTTGAGGCAAGGAGGCGTTCAGTGGATGACCGCCGGTCGTGGAATTATGCACGCGGAGATGCCGGTGCTCAAGAGTACGTCCCTCGCCTCTCCTTCCAGAGCATCCACTCATTCTATCTCGCAGAGGGCGAGCCCGAGCCCGACGGCCTACAGCTCTGGATCGACCTGCCGAAGCAGTACAAGATGATGGTATGCCCATTACCCTATCCCCCTCTCCATCCCTCAACTCACACCCAACCCTCAACAGGAACCCAACTACCAAGAACTAGACCCCGAATCGTGCGCCTTTCCCCACTCTCTCATTCGGCTATTCACCCGACGCGGCGTCCCCAGAATTCCTACCGCATACCCTGAAGGCAAGGACGGAGCCACGCAGATCAAGGTTATCAGCGGGAAGAGCTATGGCGTGGAGTCGCCCGTCAAGCCCTACGGCGGCTGCTGGTACTTCCATGTGATCATGAGCAAGAAGGGGTCGTCGATTTTCCAGGAGATTCGTGAGTGCTGCATCTGCGTGCAATTTTGGCGTAGAGCTGACCTGCTGTAAAGCCGCGGGTTGGACGGCCTTCATCTATCGTGAGCACTGACACAAGCAACGTGTACGAAAACTGCTTACACGACGTAGTGTTCAAGGGCGCCGTCACCGTCGGCGACGAGACCACACCGAACGAGAAGTATCACACCCTCGTGCTTGACAGTGGCAAGGACGGCGAGACAGGCGTCTCCATCACAAGTGCGGAGGATGGCACGGAGTTCGTCATTGTGCGTGGTCTTCTTCTTTCTCAGTCTTCAAGTGGGTGTTGACCTTGGTATCATCAGGTTGCTGGCGAACCCCTCGACCAGCCCGTCGTTCAGTACGGCCCCTTCGTCATGACCTCGCGCGAGGAGATTCAGAAGACGTTCCTTGATTGTAAGCATCGCGGTCCCGATCGTCGATTAAACTAAGACTAACCTCGCCACAGACCAAATGGGCATCAATGGCTTTGAGGGCGCAAGGGAGTGGAAGTCGAAGATAGGTGGGCGTTAAGCCTGGAATCAGTTGGTGTGGAGGACGGTATCGGCAGAGCGTATATATTTTCGCAAGTGTATCCTTGATTTGGGGACCGTGTGCATCAGCACGGTGTCTCTTACAGCTACTTTCTCTCCCTTCAGGGAATGCAGATACACGCTTCAAGTTCCAATGAGAACAGACTGAGACGAGTCCATGCATCGCGTTGCGTCACCTCACGTGTTTTGTCACAGCGGCGCGCATGCTTCTGCGGCTTGCCGTTTGACGAGCTCATCCACGTACTATCTCGTGCTTTGCGCGTTTCTACAAGACCCTGACCGCAGGAGGTTGGCTCTCTCTGTCTGTTCAGTCAATTTTCAGAACATCGCAGCGCCTGCACCAAACGATATGCCTCTCACTTCGACCGCACACCGCACCATACTCGCCATGCGACACAGTGAAGATCCAGACGCGCCATACACGATGGCCCCACGCTTCTTCTCCTCCAACCTCTGGAAAGAAATACTCAGGGATCTTTCTCCCTCCAACATACCCTCCGGCGTTACTATTCCTGCAGATTGTCTCGCTCTCGTTCGAGCAGGCATTGCACTGATCGCCCTCGCCATCGTCATCGACGCAGCAGAGAGTTGCATCGACGCCCGAGCCTTCAGCGCGCTCGCCAGAGAGGTGCCCACCATCTGGCCTTGGCTGCCGGCTCTACATCCTGCGCAGCGCAGCGCCGCCGAGTGCGCGCTGGTCTATACCACTGCCCTTCAATTCAACTACCAGGACGTCGCAGTTCTCGCTGACGGTGCGACGTGGCTGGCGTACGCCCTTGTCCGCGTATCCTCGCGCCTTATTGTCTACAATGAACAATTGCGGATAGCGGTACTTGCTCAGCCAGATGCTATCGCGTTCACCTACGATCTCTGGGAGTACGTCGCCAGTCACGACATGGTGGACGCCGGCATCGACCTCGCGATGAACTGCCTCGCCGCTGTGATCCAATCCGACGCGGACCAGGTAGTGCAGGAGGTGGCAGCGGCAGGACCGTTTGGCACGCGTCTGCTCGTGCGCCGTATGCACGACCTTTGCATGAAGCCGGGCCCAGTGAGCGCAGGCGATCTAGCGAATGTCGTCAATGTTCTGTGTAACTGCGCAAGCTCTGAAATCCTCCTTCCCCACCTCTTTCGCGCACTCCCAAGCACGGGCAGGGCCTTATGCGTGCTGGACGAGACCACCCAAATCGCCGGACCCAAGCCCAGCGAGCGACAGTGGGAGGACTATGTCATATATTGCTGCAAGCTGCTCTCGCTGCTCGTAGTCAAGAATCTTACACACGTACGAACCATCTGTCGAATGGTCCGTGGAGATCTCCTCCGTGGCCTCCGCATGTCTCGACCGCTTCCCGAACCCAGACACCTCGCAAGTGCCGAAGCTGGTTTCCTTGGTCGTCCACGAGCTCATCACGCCCGCGATGGTCTTCAAGTCTGTATTACGCGCGGTTCAGCGCGCTCACACGCGCCATCCCCTTTTGCACGACGATAAGGCAGGCGTAGGGCATGACGAGTGGAATGTAATGATCACCAACCTGACCAACCGCTCGAATTTGCTGGCAGAGAGCAGCAAGCGTGAAGTGCCTCGCGCTTGCGGCAATCCTGAGGTGATACTCTTGTCAGCTTTGCAATAGCGGTAATAATGACCTGCTACTAGTGTCTCACGACGGAGAAGCTGCTCAAACGCTGCGGCTGCGGGGAAGTATACTATTGCAGCAAAAACTGTCAGGTTCGTGACCGTGCTCACCACAGGATTTCTTGCCATTTGGTTACACCGTGCGTCGTTGCGCCTTTATTTTGGACGGGGCGAACGTGCAGCTCACGCGTCTCTACAGTCCCGGAACGGGATATCTCTGACATGTGCTCCCTTTCCGACGTCTGCTTTGCGCCTGTGTGCGAAGGAGGCGATCCAACGGGCACGCGCAGATTCCACGTTCCCTACGCAGTCAGCATTGTTACTCGAGTTGGACCTCAAGAGCCTCAGTCAGCAGCCGTCAAGGTGCACGACAGAGGATCTGCCAAGTGGTCCAAGGCCAGCAGAATCTTTGTTTCTTGAAAGTCTGGGGATGGAGCGAAGCGACATAGAGGCCTTGCAGGTTCCTGCGACCCTTCGCATTGCTATTGTGAAGGCATCTACGATGGTGGGAGTCGTCAAAGTCAGATTCATGGTTGGTGTCTTTGAGTTAGAAGCATTACAATAGAACTTGCAATCCAGATACCTGCACTAAGTATTCGCCTGGCCAAACTTTAAGCCAACAATGAATTGACTACTCCGTCGCAAGGTCGTGGCCCTCGCGTGCAACGGTAGAACGTGACTTCGTCGTAATCGAGTAGCTCAGCGGTGACAAAGATGAGCTCGCACTCTGCTTCACTGTGCTTGGTGCGATGGAGACTCCACATCCAACGCCAGAAGCTTGGCAAGTGAGAAGCGAGAATGTCAAACGCAGGACTATCGAGCGCAGTGTAGGAATCTCGGGCAGCATCGAGGATAAGGGCGACAGCAACCAGTACGAGTCCAGCACGGATGAGAGCGAGACGATTTGCGGAACTTGAGAGGCTGGAGGGTAAACGGGAGGTAGAGAGGTCTCTGAGTAACTCCTTCCAAAGGTCCGAAGAGAAGAAACGAGGAACCATTCCATGGTTTCCGGGCGCTCGACCCTCGCCCAGACGGCTATCGTGCGGCGAAGGGCAGAGGTGGAAGACATACTTGCTGAGCGCAGATGCAATAGTCTGTTCAAGCCGTCGTATTTCTTGCGGCGGAAAGATGGAAGGGAGAATGACGCAGTCCCACCCGAATTGGGCGTCCTGTTCAACTCGCAGAAAGCCGTAGTTTGTGACGCATTTCACGTGCCGTGACGCGCCGCGCCGCGGCTCCACGTTCCTTCCATTGCCAGCTTCAGTCGTCCCCTGTCGTATAACTCTGAAAGGCCGTTTCACGGCAGGGCCCGCTACCATACAGCATTACACCGGGAAATTTGTTGTGTGTGGACTCAGCTGGCTTGTAAGCGAGTGTCTTGCGTGCTTCCTAAGTTCTCTGGTACCCTAGCCACTAGTTCTCATGCAATCGCTCGACCATGCCTATCCCAGGGTCAACGTATCGCTCGTTGCGAAGTCAGACCCTTGAGGCGTCGCATCCGGTGAGCCCGCCAGCGCGTACTCGCGCCTCCAAACGCCGTTCGAGCCCTGACGGTGTCATCCGTGATGGAATGGTATTTCTCTATGATTGGGAGTATGACTACATTGTCTGAGAGGAGCCATGTTACGGGGTCACAGACAATGGATAGGCACTCGACATATTCTCTGCTTGGATACTATACAGCAAAATGGAGGTGGATGGAAGAGCCGAAGTGCGCTCGGCCGACGCCGAAGAGTCGAGACCACGGAAGGCCCTGTCATGTGCCGGCACGTGAGGGGTTACCAAAGTTCGCGAGACGGGGCCATTGCGATTTTTGCGCTTCATCCCTAAGACCCACTACCATAAATGGTAGCGGGAATTCTGCGTGCATCATCATCTACCTCCATTATGGCAAGCGCGTCAACGCCCAACGGACGTCCCCAAGTCTCGCCACTGCTCCTTGCTGAGGCTCTTGGCTTTGTCCCTCAACTCATCCTCGACGACATCACCAACGTCGGCAACGACTGTATCGGACAAAGTCTCCTCGGTATCGAACAGTTCCTGAAGACAGAATGGGCCGAGAAGGCGGGGGACGATCCTGAGCTGCTGGAGGATCGCATGCAAGAGGTCGAACATGGCTTGCATCAGTGTCAGACGCTGCTGGAACACTACACGGACATTGCGTTCGACTCTTTCGAGGCATGGTGTCTACGGAACATCTTCGCTGTCCCTCCCGGCCTTCCCTACGTCCTCCCCCATCAGGAGGGACTCGATCTGACGACTACGCCGGAGCAGGAGCAGGAGCTGCTAGACGAGATCAACGCGCTCAGAGGACAGTTGGACAATGTGCGTCGTCTCTTTTTATACATCTACGCGTTCTTACCCTTCTACAGGAGAAGAAGATCAGCCGTCTTGCTCAGCGCGCGATACGAATAACGACAGCTGAAAGGCGAGAAGCTGAGAAGGATCTCCAACGCGTCTCAATGGTCAACCGCGACGACCTGAAGGACCTCAGGCGCGTCCCTGAGAGGATCGTGGATCTACAGCAGGCCATTGCAGAGCTGCCGGAGACCGAACCCGCGCCCGCACTGGCTGCCCCGCCTGCGCACCGCCCATGGGAAGCGGATCGGGACAGTTACGTCGCATGGGTGACATCCCAGCTGGTGGCGCGCGCCAGCATTGGCGCACCTCCTACCTCGTCGGGTGCCTCACAACCGCCCAGTCAAGACCCGGCAGAGACCGACTTTATGCAGAGGCTGTTGGAGACGCTGAACGGACCCCAGTAGCTGCCTCCTCGCGACAACATTTGTACTTGTTAGTGTATGCTTATACCTCTTGAGCCAAATACTATTGGACTGACAGGGGCCTCAGCGAAGCATATATTCCCGCGTGATGTCAGGCGTGGGCGGTTGGCCTCTTGACCTCGTACCACGACGATCTCTAGCCTCCGCTCATTCTATCGCCCATTCTTCTAGCCCGCCATGTCTGCCCAGCCGTCGTCTTCTGGCCCACTCGCTCTTTCTGTGAGCTCAACTCCTGCGATTCCCGCATTTTCTGACGCATACAGTCGCCTTTCCTTGTCTCCGAGGACCTTGCCTGCCCGCCGCCCGTCAAGATCAAGCAAGGTCCCTTCATGTCTGCCCAGGACGCCCTCGATGATTCTCCCCTTCTCTCATTGCGCGAGCCTCTACATCTCCCGAACGATATAGCGCCCGACGCTGCAATCCAGATCATCCGCAATCTCGAACAGGACATAGACGAGCTCGTGACTTCCTACAACGGTATCACCTTCGAGCTTGAAGCTACGCGCAACGCCCTCGAGACTGAACGCGCTGACCGCGACGCCGCCGACTCTGAACTGGAGTTCCCGTCTAGCGCGACTGTCTCGAACTTGACTTACGAACGCCAGCTCCGCGACGACCTCCTCGAGACGATGAAGCAGCTACGTGCACAGAACAACATGCTCGCCGACGATCTTGCTCTCCAGAATGACAAGTGCGTTGCGCTCGAACGGGAGCTCGCCGCCGAAAGGGCCGATCGCCAACGTCTCGCCGTTCAGCTTCAGCATACTTCTGACAAGAAGCGGCACTCGGACGGCTCTCTCTATGCGCTCTCGATCCAGAACACCCTCCACTTGCGCGACGCTGTGGCTATTACCCTTCAGCGTCACAACCTCCTAGAAGCTCAGCATGTTGCTACTCTCAACCAACTCGCTGCAACGCGCGTTGCTCTGGCCGAGGCTGAGCAGCAGGTGTCGACTTTGCAGAGGAACATGACGACCTGTGTTGACGCGTCGTCGACCGCGCTTGCCGTTGAGCGCAACCTCAGGCTCGAGATGGAGGCTCGTGCGGACCGGGCTAAGAAGGAGAACGAGGAGCTTCGCGTCCGAGGACGTCTCATGGCGGAAGAGGTTCACGAACTTAGGTTCTCCCCCTCGCGCGCCGCTCCGCAGTCTACTCCGCCCGCTGCTGAGAACCATCCTGACCGACGGTTGAGGCAACTGGTGCTCCGGGTACGCCGTGTTGATGCTCTTCCCAGCTTCTACTGACTTATCCTCAGAGACTGAGCACGCAGATGCAGCCTGACTATGCCGATGCGTCCTTCGGTAGTCCTATGTTCGAGCACGGCACACCGTCATCCTGCAACACGACCATGGCCGTCGCCACGCCGTCTCCGACGACGCAAAGGCATAGTGTGTCGGTTTACCGGGACTCGCCCATGTTGTCCGACGCCGTATTCAAGCCGCATTCTGCCATGGTAAGTGGTTAATATCGTCGATCCGCGCTATACTCATTCCGATTAGAAGAACATCATGAACGTCGAGCGCAAGGGTCAAAGTCACGGTCAGAAGAAGCGATGTAGTGCGCAGGGGAAGGAGAATAGAGAGTACGTCCTTCCACCTTTACTCGTCGCTTCTGGTACTAATAGTTCTGGTGCAGCCCATCGAAGATCATTGCATGAAGGGCGGAACGAGGAAGGTAGAAAGAGAAGACGGTCCTAGATGACATCAACGGTTCTGGCACCATACACAGTCCTATTCACGAACGCATAAATTGCAATGCTTGCCTACATCCATGACCCTTGCGCTTAAGTTCGTCGCAGTCAACTTTGGCGGGAGGTGAAGTTGCAGTGATCTTGGTCGATGTCTTGAAGCAGAAGAAAGCGGATCTTAGAGCTGAAGAACGCGACGAGGGCGCATCCATTGTTAAATAGATAAATAGTGACATGATCATGGCGTTCATCGTTGATTCCACCAAACGAATGAGCGGGGCCCTCGTTCCATCGTCCCCTGGCTGAGCGGGATCGGATTCGCCTACTTGGAGCAGATCTTGCGGCCATAGCCGTCGAGGATGCAGTCTGGGGAAGGGCATTAGCTACAGAACGAGGCCGACATCTTGTGGGGAGACACCCACGGCCAGAGACGACGACCTCGTCAAAGGCGACGGACTCCTTCCACTTGCACGAGTCGCCTACGTTGTAGTTGCAGTTGTTGGGGCAGCCGCAGGCCATGTCTATCGGTAAGGGGTGAGTGAAGTGTTCTCAATCAGAGCGATTAGGTAGAGGAGCGAGCGAACGGGAAGGAGCGTTCAGGCAAAATACACAGAGAGGTGTAGGCCAAGGAAAAGAGAGACACTCACAAGGGTCAGCGGCAATGGCGGCGACCTGGGTGGCACCGAAGAGGAGGGCGACGGTGGCGAAGAGGGATGCGACGGAGAACTGCATTATTGGCGAGTAGTGAATGTGCAGATAGACAGGTGAAGTGGGCGAATATGGACAGAGATAGCCGAAGTGGACGTAGAAACGAAGGGCGGTCGTTGAAGGGTGGAAAGAACGGATGAAGGTGAGGTTGGCTGATGAGGATGGAGGGTAAGGTTAGCTGCCTTTTATACCTGTTCGGAGAGGGATGGGGCTGTGGTCAGACTTAGATGTTTGTGTGGTCAAACCGACCAGGCGTCGTTGTGGCCGCAAAGTCCCTTTTAGGACTCTCTGCGGGCAACTGCTGCGCGCGTCGTGTCTTCGGACGACGAGGCGACGTCCATATGCGAACAAGGCAGGTTTCGCCTGAGGTTGGCGTCGGCCAGCCTGAACATGATACGCGCTTGCTTCGGAGTCGGGGTCTGGTGGGTAGTCCCGATGAAGGGCGTGTGCGCGGTTGCGCTCGTCCATGGGAGTCTACAGGCGTGAGGTGCTTCATGGTATTAATGAAGGCGCATGGGGAAAGCTCCAGGGTCAGACGCGCGTCAGCAGTGTCGTCTCCAGGCTCATAAACATCCTGTACTGGAGACCTCGAAGGGAACCCATGTTCGTCGACTAGAAGCGCAGCAAGAGCGAAGGAGACGGCCGCATGCTGGACAGGCTAGCGGGGATATTCTGTTCTTCCAGATGAACTTCGGTAGAGCCTCCTCCGGACTCAACGAGCATAAGGAGGAGGGGCCGACCGTCGATCCATCACAGTTGCCCGCGTAAGTTGACAAGGAGCAGGCCGAAAGCGTAGTCTCGGACGTGTTCGATGGATGGGCGCCGGGTGCAGACAGACGGTCAGAGGCCAAAGTACACCCACAAAGGCCCGATCTCCGTAGCGCGTCCATACGGAGACAACATCCGCGTCCGCAACGCAGATCATCGTGGGACGGAAAGAGCGGTGGGGCGTGGGAGAGTGGGCAGTTCGTTTTGATGTCACGTCTGGTCACGGTTGGTTGCGACTTGCCGCTTTCCATTTCGGTTGACTCAGACCACCGGCGTGCTTTCGCCTCACCATCGATTCAGGACCCCTGAATCATCTTGGAAGCCTGAGCTATGTCTTCGATTCCGGGAAATATGCATTTTTTGCAGTATCGCAACCCTCCGAGGACGCTGTCCATCACGCATCGCCCGGCTGCCTGAAACTTCGATGCGACGACGACCTTCCAAGTTCGGAAGTTCTACAAGCTGGCTGATGCGCCGTATCACACTTGCGGCCACCCTTGGCTCTCTGCGGCGGTCACTATGGCTCTACGGCCTCAATGACTTGCGGCGCGGTCCGTCGTGCGCTCTCACAGACCAGCGCCTCTCCGAACAGGATGAGGGCCGTCTCAGCCGACGTATAAAAGGCCAGGCAAGCAGCCTTCATCCTCATCAGCCAACCGCACCTTCGTTCGTTCCTTCCACTCTTCAACGCCCTCGTTCATCGTCCACTCTCTACCAGCTTATCTGCCCATCAGCCATAATCCAGTTCTCCGTCGCCTCCCTCTTTGCCACCGTCGCCCTCCTCTTCGGTGCCACCCAAGTCGCCGCCATCGCTGCTGATCCTTGTACGTCCTCTCTTGATAGCGGTACCTCCAATTGAGTGTGCTTACAACCTTTCACCCAGACATGGCCTGCGGCTGCCCCAACAACTGCAACTACAACGTCGGCGACTCGTGCAAGTGGAAGGAGTCCGTCGCCTTCGACGAGGTCGTCGTCTCTGGCCGTGAGTATCTTTTGTTTATTTCCCTCTTCTCCCATTCCCTCTTCTCCCAGTCCACTGTCCAGATTTTCGAGGCGCACGCTAACAACAACCCCAGACTGCATCCTCGACGGCTATGGCCGCAAGATCTGCTCCAAGTAGGCGATGGAGTGAGGGCATGAGTGTGGAAGTTAACGATGAAGACCACGATCCTTGTCTATCTGTCCAGTACTTGATCCTATTTATTACTGGGTGCACTCAGTGACCTCTCGGAAACCTGGGCGCGAGAAGCTTTCGAAGTGTCAGTCTACGGTGGAAAACAACTGTCCAGAGGCACTCGTGTTAGAGGCCGAGGGCATCGTAGTCTCCCTTTGGACGCGTTGAGCTTGGCTTTTCTATTCGACTTCTCCTTGAGCCTAACGAACTGTAACAACATGCTGCCATCGTCAAGTCATATCACTGATATTACTTGGGCATACGGCATGAGCGAATATTTTGCGCCTCTACGGCGAGGGAATGTATGTACGGATAGCAATATGTGCGTCTATAACTTAGATGTAGTCCGACCAACCCGTCTAGCCTGCTCGCTCGCGGCGTACCACGGGCGTGTACTCCGCGCTGACTACTGCTCCGGCAATGACTTGCAGACCAGCCACTCATGACGTCTCACGGACGAGCGCGACAACGACAGTAACGCTGGGGATGGGTTAGCCAAGGACGGCGCCGTCCGTGAGGAAGCACGCACTCGTCGATCTTCCCTCCCGGCAAGTTCTGACCGTACCGCGCAGCCTCCTCTGCAGGAATGTCAGCCGACCAGTCTCACAATCTGAAAGCAGAAGCCAAGGAGGATAGAAGAAGGCCGCCACTCACTCTGGAAAGGTGTCACCCGCCCCGAGTACATAGTCTGATGCGCCCGGTCCACCAGCCGGTCCGCCATGAACTGGGGCATCAGCTCGTCCGGCAGGTCGTGCTTCTGGCTCAAAGAGAGGATGCTGGTCATCTCGCGGAGGAAGATGTTGTCGCCGAAGCCGTCTGTCTGTAAGGGTGTTTGGTAAGCATCCGGTGATGATATGCAGGAAAATGAGTGGGAGGTAGTGATGGGCGAGGATGGGGGCAGAGGCGCTACGCACATAGAGCACGACAAGGTCACCGTCGCGGAGCTTCATGGAATGGGTGGCGGCGTGCCGCGGGCTGTCGACGCAGACGCCTGAGAAATGTCGGTCGCCGACTGGCACCTTTGTGAGTTGCCTACGCAAGGTCAGTCATGGTACGATGTCAGCATGGAAGGGCATACAAAGGGCAGTTGAAGTAATGCGTTTGTGGCTCTTGGTGGTAGATCACGTTCTTCGAGCGAACGACCGCGTACCCGCTATCGCCGAGACTGCAGAAAGGTCAGCGAAGCCGTAATGGATGAAGTAGCCAGGACGTACTTCGCTGATCGCAAGAGCCCCGAAGCGGCATTGAGGGTTATGAGGCAGGCAGTACTTGCGCCACCAAGGACGCCTCGCTCACGCAAGACGCCCCCATATGCGAGGTCCATGCACTCATACGGGGTGAGTTCCCATCCCTCGACCTCTTCTCGCTCTACCATGAGGTTTAAGGATGACGGTCCGGTAGAACATGCCAAGCGTACCCTCATAGTCCAGTGTGGGGTCAATCTCGGGCTCGCCCGCCCACGCTGCTCGCGAATATCGCGCGGTGTGGTACATCATGGCTTGCGCGAACAGCGCGGGATCAACGCCGCTGTCCGCCCAGCCGCCGACGCCGTCTGTCGATCATCATGAGCGTCAAGCGTGATGGAGGGAAGCATGCCGACGCACCCGCTACTCCGAGAGCCACTCCCTCAGAGGGACCGTCAGGCTAGTTCGTATTCGTGCAATTACTGAGATAGCGTACCTACCGAGTCGCATTTCATCTGCAGGACATCAGTCAAAGGGTTTGGCAGGCGAAGAGTAAGTCACGCACCGCCTGCACACAGAAGAAATCCTCGCCAGCGTCCCGCGTTGTTCGCACAAATCGCGGCCATTTGAGGGTCTCGTCGCGCCATTTCCCTGCAATACACCTTCAGACGCGACTTCCAGGACGCCGAGCTTATAGACACACCTATCGGGCTATCTGGAGCAAACGGTACCGTTTGTGGCGGAGGACGCTTATGCGAGGGATCGCTAGGTTTGGCATTCCAAGCAGCGCCTGCACATTCGCGTCGGTCAGCAAAGTTCGACGCCTCGCGCAGAGCAGTACGCACCTATGTGGAATACATAAGGATGTTCAGAAGCGACTGTGCTATAGCGCGCTATTCTTTTGATGGAGGCGACTCGGCATCGGGAGAGGGAGGTCAGGAACATTGAGCAATGCGGGTCGTGGTCGAGACGAAGATAGTGATCCCCCACGACGCTTAGACCGTCGTCACTTGCGGAGGCGGCTCGCCGGGGATTCGGCATTTGCCGCGTGATGTGACATGTTGAACTTGCAGTAGACTTCGCCCTTGAAAGAACTGAGAGTAGCCCCTCTCCTCGATATACAAGCACTTCTAAGCCACTTCCAAGCTCTTGGGCATACAAAGACTTTAGTTAGAAGACATTCATGAACTTTGCAAGTGCCACGCCTTGACTTGAACCCTGGGTCACATGCAGCCTCGACCTATGCCGGCCGATCACGCGCCTCTCGCCATCCTCGGCTTTCATGTTGAGGGCGGCGCTTGGGCGCGCGGGACGCTCCTATCTCAGAAGTCATCGGTCTTCTTTTCCTCTCAAACCCATCTATCGACTCAGAATGGCGCACACCCTCGCCCAGGAGCGTTTTCTCGCCGACAAGACCGTCCCGCTCTGCGGCATGCAGATCGGCGATGCGTTCAAGCAGCTGAGGTGACCGGAACGGGCAAGTAGATCCTGGACCAACAACGCTGATCTGTGCGGTTCTCCCAGTGACAAGGAGAAGAAGTATGCGCATTTTATGGCCGAGGCGGCTTGGGCGGGCGCTCGTATCATTCAAGGTCGGGTGCGGCCGGGTTGGCTTTGTGGGTGCAGGACTGATAGGGATTTTTAGGACAATGGACGCCACAGGCGACCGACCTATATGATCTGCTTTTATTGACTTTTAGCGACCCCTCTGGAAACTTGGCAAGCTTCGACCAGCTTCGCCAGACCGCTGGGGTCTCGGCGGATGACTGGGAACAGGCAATCCAGTACACCATCCAGGTTTGCCACCTTCACTTTGATGTTCAGTGGGAGAAGTCTGACATATAATGCTGTCTTCAGGTCATTAGCAACCTCGTCAACTACCGCTCCTTTGGCTTCACCAAGATCGTCCCGCGCGTCCCTGCGGACAAGTTCGAGGCGATTGTCTCCAAGTCCGCCAATGCGTCCAAGGCGCTGCCCCTCTGGAACAAGTTGAAGGACCACATTTACGCTCTTTCACCCGACGAATCGCTTTACATCGGCAAGCCGAAGGATGGGAACATCAGCAACTACTATCCGTCTGAGCTAGCCATCACGGATGAAGAGGTCGCAGCTGTTCAAGAGGTCGCGGAGAAGAACGGTGTCGACGTTCTAAACACCCGGTAGGCCGTCTCCGTAATCATTCTGCCAGGGCTCTGACTTGCCACCAGCGTCCGCAAAGTCTCCCCCACCGAATTCGTCCTCCTTGTCGCCTCCGCCAAATCCGACCTCACCAGCACCACGCACGACGCATCCGTGAACGGCACGCCCGCAAAAGTCACCGTGCAGTACGGCGACTTCTCCGGCGCGCTGACGAAGGTGAACGCCGCGCTTGCGGAGGCGAAGAAGTACGCGGCGAACGCGACGCAGGAGCGGATGATCGACGGGTACATCAAGTCCTTTGAGACAGGGAGCATTCAGGCGCACAAGGACGCGTCGACGGAGTGGGTGAAGGATGTGGGGCCGGTGGTGGAGACGTATATTGGGGTAAGAAGGCTGCACCATTTTTTTTCGAAGTTGTCTAAGCTTACTTAACTCTCGCAGTTCATCGAGACCTACGTCGACCCCTACGGCGCGCGCGCCGAGTGGGAGGGCTTCACTGCGATCGTGAACAAGCAGCTCAGCGCTAAGTTCGAGAAGCTCGTCAACTCGGCGCCCGATCTCATCCAGGACCTGCCGTGGGGCAAGGACTTCGAGGTCGACGTGTTCCGCAAGCCGGACTTCACTGCGCTCGAGGTTGTATCATTCGCGACTGGCGGCATTCCGGCGGGCATCAACGTAAGTGGGGATGGTCAGAAGGTTGTATATGTGACTGACCAAACGACAGATTCCGGTATGTTGGCGCGTTAGGGAAGAAGATGCGGCTTTCGCTGACAGGCAATAGAACTACTATGAAGTCCGGGAGAACACTGGCTTCAAGAACGTGTCGCTTGCGGTGCGCACTTCGTCCTCACTGACAGCAAATTTCTCATGCCCAACTCAACATAGAACATCCTAGCTGCCAAGTCGCCGAGTGAGCATCGGAATCCTAGTACTCCCACACACTCGCCCAGTACATTGCGTCAAGGATAGCTGGCTAACGTACGACCTTACAGATGAGGAGATCACGTTCATTCACCCTGATGACCTCGAGCTATTCAATGCATGGGACAGCAAGGCCTTTGAGGTGCAGGTTGCGAACCACGAGCTCCTTGGACATGGGTCTGGAAAGCTCTTCCAAGAGGAGGCGGACGGCAAGCTGAACTTTGACCCGGAAAAGGTGAGATGAGACTACTTCCTATCACTGGGCGCGGCGCCTTGCTTTTGGCGCTGCCGTTTGCACCATAGACTGGTATTGAACGACTGCAGTTCCCACTTCTGTTACACCCATCACCGCATTCCCGCTACTGAATGCTGATACTCACCTCGACAGATCATCAACCCGCTGACGGGCAGGAAGATGTGAGTTGAGACGTTGTCCAGCTCATTGGCGGCGCCCGAGGTGCTGGCTACAGTGGCGCCCGAGATGCTGATGACGGCGGCGCGCTCGATGCCGAATACAATGCGCTCGCGATGCCGGATACGATGCGCTCAATATGCTGATGATTGCGGCGCAGTGACTCCTGGTACAAGCCCGGTCAAACACCTGACTCAGTGCTCGGCGAGGTCTCATCGTCGATGGAAGAATGCCGCGCGGAGACGGTGGCGCTCTACCGTCAGTTCTATTGCTCACTCATTGTATACCTTACTGATCAATTACTTCAGTCGTTGGCAACCGTGACATCCTGAAGATCTTCGACGTATGCAATACCCCCTCATACCGTCATCCCCTACCCTAACTCACACTCTATCGCCCAGATCACCTCCGACCAAGACGTCGACGACATCCAGCACGCGACCTTCCTTCTCATGGCCCGCGCCGGCCTGCGCGCGCTCGAGTTCTTCGACCCGAAAGCCGGGAAGCACGGTCAGGCGCACATGCAGGCGCGCCTCGGCATTACGCAGCACCTCTTCAAGAACGGCTTGGCGACGCTGGAGGAGGTGCGCGGGTCGGACGGGGCGTTGGAGAA